>BSBK01000248.1:2500-85000 GCA_027943335.1 Chamaecyparis obtusa
TCACCAAAAAATGGTTTACCTCGATCATTGTGCCATTCCAAACTTATATGTCAATCCTGGCTAACTCGAAAAATGTTATTCTTGGTACTTGGTATTCACTGTACTCAACATCTATTAAAACTTTATGTCGCTCGGTAATCATTGCATATGTAACTCAGAAAAAACTATACTCGGCATAATACAAACATATAGTGACCATGACTTTACTCGACAGTACTACTACTCGGTAAGTATTCAATACATAACTCGGCCTTTACAGAATGACTCAGTCGCAGTGATGACCGACCATGATTGCCTAGATATATGACTAAGTGTGAAGCACTAATGGTCAACAAAACTATAGAGATCTACAATACTCCCCTTTGACATTAGTGGCAAAAACACTGTCATGACATTTGTACTTACATTACAAAAGTATGTTGTATTAGCCTAATACTCCCCCTGAGATAATATTATATAATATATATATATATATATATATATATATATATATATATAATATATATATATTATATATATATATATATATATATATATATATAATATATATATATATATATATATATATATATATTAATATATATTATATATATATATATATATATATATATATATATATATATATTCAAAATTTGTTACCTGTCCTTAATCATGTCATGATGATTCCCCCTTGTTTTTGACACGACGAATCTCTTCATTAGTAGGGAGTTCCCAAAATTTCTCCAGAAATGGTTTAATGCAGCACCATGACCATGTGTATGTGCAGTTTCCTAAGCTGTTGAAGCAATATTGTAGAACTTCTATCTGCACTTCTAGTTTGGTAGCTAGACTGACTAGGCTCTCGGCTGTGGACAGATTTGGATTTCTCTGAGTTAATTCCTTAGCCTTGACTAACTTTCTCTGTATGGCCTCCAGATGAGGTGTCAAAATAGTTTACATAGAAAGTATTCAAGATTGAATCTTGCCATCATTAGCCACCAGCTCAACTAACTTACCTTGGGTATGCAAGATTTTGGCATAATGTTCGGCACTGGTGTTTGCATCTAAGCTTAGAGACTGACTAGTAGCCTTAAGTTCTTGTTTTAGTGTGTCAACCAGTCATTGATTCTCATCAGTAAATAGTTCAACATTATAGAATTTGGCCAACAGAGACTGTTCATGCACAACTAGTTCTTCGATCTCCTTTACCAAAGTAGACAGCTCAACCTGCTTCACTACTATCTCGGCAGATACTTTCTCTAGCATTTTGATCTCAAACTTTCGTCTGACCACTCAAATAACGTTATCACTTGCACAACTAGCTTCATTATTTACTTTTTGAACAATGTGTACAAGTTGTTCCAATATGGGGGCAAAACTATTTACATCTGATAATTCATAAACTTCATTAAATATATCCTTTTTATTTCATATAGGACCTGTTTCTGTTGATGTTCCCTTTGGAGTTATGCTTGCTTGCTTTTCCTTGTCAGCAAATCCTTTAATATCTGCATTTGCTCATAAGATAGGTTGTCGATATCCCATTTAGGAATAATAATGACCTCATCAATTGTTACCTCAGTTGTCTCCTTCTGTGTTCTCGGTGGGGTGCTTTCACTCGGCATCTGTACAAGATCTTATATTGCCTCTTGCTCCTTAGGCTCTTGCACCTCAATAGATTTTCCTTTTATATCTATTTCTCCTTTACCCTTATCCTCGACATGAGGACTAACATCTTGTCCATCTAACTATCTCCGTGTTCTTTTGTTCTATTATCTTCCATAGGAGGACTTTGGATTGCGCCTTCTAGATAGTCTGCTTTGTCCTCTTCCTCAGTAGATGTAGAATTTAATTACTGGTACTGACTTTATGGGTTCCTCGGTAAGGCTTGTACCAACTAACTTGTCAATAGTTGCCAACTTCAGGTATAGTAGGAACTCATATCAACATATTGCGTGCCAACAATTTTTGGATAATCTTTGACCTGTAAAAGTACTATGTTACTACCTGGCAAGGGATATATCATTTGCTTCCTCGGTCTTTAAATCAGCTCAGTCAAAATTGAATTCTTGATGGGGCTTTCCTCGGTTATGGTCAACAATGTGAACCTCTGATTTGTCCTGATCTTCCACTTCCTTAGGAGTTCCAATCTCCATTTTATTTTGTTTTATTTTAGGTTCAATTTTTTTTGAAGTACTAGCACCCTTTTCTTCATCCTTGTCAACCAACAATCCAAACACTATTTTCCAGATTTTGATACTTTCTTGTACAACATCCTCAACCTTGTGTTGAAGGATTCGGTAAGCTCTGAGTTTGGGATCAAACTTAGCTCTGTATTGTTCAATTATCTATTTGATGTTGGCAAGGGTGAGAGTAGACTCAACTTGTGCTAAAGTGTTTCTCTCTTATTTCCTTTTCAGTTTGCAGAGCATACTCCCATTTCTTTGCAACCCTGTTACTTAATTCCTTTGAAATTTTATTTTCTATTGAATTGGGCAGCATCTTGAAAGTGCACAACATTTCAAGAATAGCATCTTCCACTCTTTCTTTGTCTCCAATGCTCATGTTTCCAAATTTTAATCCTTTCAACTCATCCACTGCTATAGGGCTAGTGATCTTATAACATATTTCATCAACAGTGAGTTGAGTATCATGTTGTGTAACCTTCCTCTTTACTTCTTCATCACTCTCTATTTCTTCATGATCGTCTTGTTCTAAAACAAGTTCCTTCTAGGCCTCTTTATAACCTTATTTAGCACTACCTTAGGTAGTGCGGGTTTTCACTTAACAGATGTAGGTGGCATCTTAGGAGTCTCGGCAGTAGCTCTCCTTAATCTGGTCCTAAGTACTGGTGTCGATGACACTTTAGGTTTTAAAATTCTTTTCTTAGCCGGGGGCTTGACAATCACTAGTTTCTTTTCTTTCTCTTCTTCTTCACTATTACTGGTTTCACTCAGTTCATCTTCTCCCAATCCTTGGGTCAACTCCAGTGGTGCATCCTTTTCAGATTCTTTGACATATTTTTCCAAATTCTTCACTAACTTCTTTCTTTTCCTCTATGTGGTGGCAGCCATTAATCCCATAGTGATCTTGGATTTGGCTTCATCAAAGGTTCCAAAATAAGGTGCTTTACTATCAATTTCTTTAACTAAGAGAGCTGTGATTGCAGTAGTAGCTTCATCTATGTTTAGTTCATAGGGTAATGGCATTACCATGAAACCCTAGGTAGGACTGCTTGTGCATAAGTAAAATCTGTATCTACCAGAAAACATATACCCTTACTATATTTCTCAATCAAAGACATAGGGATTCTAGTCCTCTTTCTCATCTTCTTCTTAAACTCAACAAAATAGTTATCCATTATTCCATTAAAGTTATCTCCAATCTAACTTACAATTCATTGATTTGAATAGTGATGGGTCTCTTCTTATCCCATATAACACCTCCATGTGTAGGAAAACTCTTCTTTACATAAAAGAACAAATAGATCAGTAAGGAATTGAACTTACACATAGAATTCTTTGCGGTCCAGATGGAGTTCAAATTCTCAGCAAGTTGAGTCAGCTGGAGCTCGGCGAGGTCATACATGTGTCCTTTCTTGATTATCTTCCATGCCTGGTCCACTGCCATACAGGGGATGCTGTCCAGTCGACTAGATTGATAAAACTTGTGCGAGATGACTCTAACAACAAAGTCAATTTCTGGATCAATTATGATGGAAATTTTCATTCCTCATTTGTTCCAAACTGCCTGGGTGTTAGCTTGAATATCTTCCTTACTTGCACATTTCATCATTCTTTTCCCTTCAATTGTAGGGTATCCAGTGACTTTATGTATCATCTCCTTTGTAATCTTCACTGGTCCATCTTCCATCCATAAATGCATGTCATGTACTCCACTCAAAACAATCTTTATCCATTCCACTTTAAAATTTTGTGGGAAATCTAGGGCATGCACTAACCTTGATCGACAACTACCTTATGTTCTGGTTTTAGCATTCCGTTGTCACATAGTCTGTCATAAGCTTCCCTGATCTCGTAATCAATGATTTCTCCAATTTTACACATGTAGCAAGATCTAATGTCATTTATTATTAACACATTCTCTGGAATGGATGATAGGGCTCCATTTAAATCTCCTTTAATCGCACTCTTCGACATTTCCTTGAATACCTTCGACTTGCATATTTCATTTCTTACTAATTGCACATTAAAAACTTCCATCCCTTGTTTCTTGACTGATGCAGATGATGATGATGCCATTTTAAACAATAGTTTCTGAAAATAAATATTTACTTGGTAAAACACCTTTTTCATCAATAACCTGTAGATAAATTTTGTCGATGGCACGCTGAGAAAATTCAAAATCACCTTTCTTAAGCTGGTTGCATGAACTCTGAAGCACTCTTTGAAATCTCAAATAGCTTGGTGAAATGAAATTAACGGCAACTTTCTACTTTATAGAATCTGAAAAGTAGAATTAAGGCCTCATAAATGCTCCGTACAAGTTTTTGGTGGAATACAATTGTCTCGACAAACTCATGCTAACTTCGGTTAATCACAAGCTCGGTCGATATAACCGTTATGATACAGCTCATGTATATAGTATTTTGGCTGTAACAGGTGCTCAGCATACATTGATAACTCGGTCAAGACACTGATGCTTGGCATCAAAAATGAAATTCTCTATTTTGCTCAGATATGTCCTAATGCATCTTTATCTATGCAGATATGGAATTTTGCTCATTTCTATGTTAGGAATTGATGAAAAATAAAAATTTGGAAGACTCAGTTCCAAACATACCTTCCATGCTTAGTTAGAAGAAGTGTGATCACCTGATCCATCGGATTGGGTGACCGCAGATGTGCTTGCTTCACTTGTGGTTTCTTCTTTCTTCTTCCATGTCTTGTTCATCTGATTCTTCAATTTCTCACAGATATCTTCATTCTGGTTCTTATCATTGTTTAGCACAGGTGATCTACAATCTTTCTTTAGGTGACCAACCTTATTACATTTGTAATAGACCATGCTTCCATTCATCTAGCTCTTAGATTTGCCTCTAAAATGAGTCTTCATGCAATTTGCTCCAATGTGTCCATATTTACCACAATAATGGCAATTATACCAAGTGTTGTAATCCCAATTGTATGAGTTGTGCTTCATGGCTACCTTAGTTTATTCATTTGATGACCACCTGGGTTTAGATCTGTATTCAAATGCTTTGTGCCCATATTTCTGATAGTTGAAACAACTTCCTTGAAACTTAGGTGAGGTGGATGAATTTCTAGCCTTAGATCTACATTCATGTGCTTGATGTCCATGTTTTTTGCAATTAAAATAATGTCCATTAAACTTAGGTTTAGGATCAGACTTACCATGTTTGCTTCTACATATGTTGGTTGTATATCCTAGCTTTCCATAGTGATAACATGTGGGCTTGGTGTTCTTTGGTTTAACAATCTTCTATTCTCCCTTCTTTTATGATTCTCCTTCTTTAGTAGATGATGAATGTTCATTCAGTCCAAGTCCATATCTATCACTAGATCTTCTAGGTGATCTCAACAGCTCTTCAAAATACTTTACAGCTTCATTGGGTTTGTTCATCCTTTCATTGATTTCTTTTTTAGTTCTCAATTCATGTTTCAACTGATAATTTTTAGACCTTAGTTGATTGATTTCCATATCTTTCCTGCCCAATTCTTGATTAGCCAGCAGTAGTTGGTTTACCATATCTAGTTGATTATTAGTCAACCTTTGCATGTCACTTGTTCTTTCATCTAGCCTTATTGTAATTTTTCTTTTATCTTCTTCAGCCATTGCCTTATCATCTTCAGCTTTTTTTTTTTTTTTTTTTTTTCTGTTCCACTACTTCACAAAGTCTGACAGATTGAATTTCCTGTTCTCTCTTTAGAGTTTTGATGTCATCATTTAGTATGGTATTTTTCTCCAGTAGTTCTTTTATAGCTTTATCACTTTTTGCAGAGTTACCAATATAGTCCAGAGATGTCTTCTTCTTTGTACTGTGGCTCATTTTGTTGAATAGCAATTTCTCTTCTTTTGCTTAAGGATTTCTTCAATTCTCCTCTGGCTGCTTCCAGTTGTTGTAATGCTAGTTGTACATCAATCTTTTGATTCTCTATGACCTTCCCTAGTTTATAAGCTTCCATCTTAAGATCTTTTTCTTCAAGTGGTTAGACTTCCTTATGAGAAACCTTGTAGCTCTGATACCAATTGTTGGAAATATAAGTGGGAAGGTAATACTGAGAGGGGGGGGGGTGAATCAGATATCACCTACTTTAACTTTTTCATATTGATAAAAATTTATGCATGACATAAACAAAACTTGATCATTCTAAGTAACTTAACATGTTAAGCAACATACATGAAATTACTCATAACACAATAATTTTGATAACCCAGAAACCCTTGAAAGGTAAAACTGGGGTGGGGATGACACCCACAATTTCTCACTACTACAGTAATAAGTTTTTCCTATTAAGGCTTACAAAATGTGATCAATTCATGATCTACCTTGTGAAAGGTCTACTCTGTTAAAAGCTAAAAGACTTATACAGTCTACCTTGCTAAAGGATTTAAAACTTACAACAAAGTAAGTACTCGGTAAAGAGATTACATAAAGTCTATTAAGACTACTCGGTTAAGAGATTTACCTTGATACATTGGTTAAAATGTCTCAGTACTCGATCTTTCAGTTTGCACTTATATGCAGATTATAGATCTCCTCTTTACTATATGTTAGTGATCTCTTCTATTTGATCTTTCTCGATTCTATCCTTTCACTGCTTAGCTCAGTCACTGAACTCTATCTGAATACTTAGCTATTCTGAATATGCCTTTTTGTTCATTCTCTCATACTCATAGTATTCATTCTATCTCAATATCTCTTTTTCTCCTCTTCTCTTCTTCTCTACTCTCCTTCTCTAGGGTTTAGATCTTGACCTTATATAATAACCAAAACATCTTAATGATTCAAGATCTACAGTTCAGATTTATTCCTATTGCCGCTTAAGCTATACAATTTTTTGATTGGATCTAGCTATTACATAGGGATCAATGATTACAAAATGAATGTGTAATTACCTCCGTAATTATCTCAACAAACAAAATACAAAACACCACTATCACCAAAAATGGTTTACCTCGATCATTGTGCCATTCCAAACTTATATGTCATTCCTGGCTAACTTGACAAATGTTATTCCTGGTACTTGGCATTCACTATACTTGGCATCTATTAAACTTTATGTCGCTCGGTAATCATTGCATATGTAACTTGGCAAAAACTATACTCAGCATGATACAAACATATAGTGACCATGACTTTACTCGACAGTACTACTGCTTGGTAAGTATTCAATACATAACTTGGCCTTTACAAAATGACTCGGTCACAGTGATGACCAACCATCATTGCCTAGATATATGACTAAGTGTGAAGCACTAATGGTCAACAAAACTATAGAGAACTACACATACTCTTGCTAAAGTGGGGGCTTAATGTATCATCTTAAAATGGAAGCACTTCCATGATAAGAGCATTTAGCCCTCTGAGTAAGTGGTCTGGGGTCATGTTAAGTGCCTTGATCAAGTCTTTACATGTATCTGGCTTTTCCCCTTGTTCTGCTTTCCTCTACACCTGATTTTCACTTCATATCTGCATTTCCTGGCAATCTAGGCTAGGGTCTTGAGGTTTTTGACCTCAAGGTCAAAATCGACCTTGAGGGTCAAAGTTGACCTCAACCTTGACCTAGATTAGGGTCGATCCTGACCCTGACCTAGGGCAGAGTTGACCTCGTCCCTGACCCCCAGTTCAAATTTCAAATCTCCATGATTTCTAGGTGTCAAGTTTCAAAGATATTTGTTTTCCCACTTCTGGGTCGGCCATTTCGAGTTTCAGAATGGTAAATCCTTAAATTGCATTTAATTTAGGTATATTTCTAAAGGTTAGGACCTAATTGGGATTTAATTCTCCAAGGTGGCCCCTCTAGAGGATTGTGCCCTAGTTCACTATAAAAGGAAGCCTTCCTCTCTCATTTTCTCCATCAAATTTTGTGAGAACACATCCACAATCAAGCAAGTGCAAGCAAGTGAATTCAAGCATTCAAACAAGCCTTCAAGAATTCAAGTGTTCAAGCATTCATCCATCAAGGAGATCCATTGTTAGCCATTGAAGGATTCAATCTCTTTGGAGCCCTCTTGAAGATCCATCCTTCTACCTTCATCCAAGTCTCCTCATATGCAAAGATCAATTCAAGATTGGTGTTGAAGATCAAATGCCATTGATTTAAGACATCCTACATTCATTCTACATTCATTGAAGCATTCCTACTTGTGGATTTGAGGATTCAAATCCTCTACAAGGACTTCAACATAAGCGAGGTAAATTATTTCAATTGCTTTGTTTATGCATGCTACATTTCAATTCAATTTCAAGGTTAATTCCTAAATTGGGGTTTGACCAAGGAAAACCCCCCATACAAACAAAACCCCCTTTTTCTTGTAGGTACAGGTGCAAAATTTCAGATCTGAGAGTGGATTTGGATACCCTTTTCGGTGAACTTTCGAGATCTGTGAAAAAAGTCAGAATCGACCTTCAAATAAAGAATCTAGCCTTTGACCTTTTATGATGGTCAAAGACTACCTGCTATCAGAAAGATAAAATATTTCTGGGTTTTCTTCGTCTCAGCATTTCCAGTCCAAAATAGGTTACAGAATTGCCTGAAAGTACACACAGACATCAGAAATTGGTATTTTCTAGATTTGCCCTAATTTGAGGTTAGTATTTATATTTCAATTATTTCAGATTTCAAGCACAATCCTACCATAGGGAAATATAAGGTTTTTCTCTCTCTTTCATATTCTTCATAGATTGATTCAATTGTGTATGAACCTTTTGGTTGATCAAATTGGATCTCTCCTTTGGGAATTTGGATTTAGGAGTGGATCTAATATTTCCCCCATACATTACATTGAATAGGTGTGATTCCATACATACATACATACATACATACATACATACATACATACATAGATATATATATATATATATATATATATATATATATATATATATATATATATATATATATATATATATATATATATATATATATATATATATATATATATATATGTATGTATATGTATGTATGTATGTATATATATGTGTGTGTGTGTGTGTGTCATATATGCATTCAAACTTTAACAAGGAAGAAGATTATGAACAAGGTACTTTTGTAAAGCATCAATATTGAAAATGTGCATTTATATGGAGTATACATAAGTGTGTGTGTGTGTATTTCATCCATAAACTAACAAGATTTTTTTTTTTACGTTTTCTATGCATAGGTTAATAGGAGAGAGATTATACAAAGATTTTTCTTTAAAATAGAAATACATTGAAATTACTATAGACATTTGAAAGGAACATTTACTAACAAGGAATGATTAAATTTTATTTTTCTTTGCAAGAGAGGAAGTAAAAACAACTACTTTGATTTGCTTAAAAATAACAATGGAAATCTCTTTTTTTTTGTTCATTTCTCTTTCCAAGCACAAACAAGTAGAAGAAAATAATAACATTCTTATTTTTACAAATGATTTTACAAGCATGATCAATGCATCATAGGCATTTACATAGCCTTTATTTTTACACAAGGCATTTAGCCATTTTACTATACAAAAATCTACAACTTAATTAATAAAATGAGATCATATTTCTTCTCTTTTTCCTTCAATAAAACAACAACCTCTTCAACACAAAAACCTACAAATAAGCAAGCATTTGACTAGGGAGGCTCACCTCCCAACCTAGGCCATTTCATGGCCACTCCCGAGCTTTGGGAAAGAAAGATGGATGGGGGTAACACTTATTCACAAAATACACGTTTACATACACAACCAGCAAATACAAATTTACATAAAATTCTCTTTTTCCAAAGGATTTCATAATGGGTCACCTTGGACCCATAAAAGGGGTGAAGGTGGAAATGAACTCAAAATAGGACAACCCATAAAATGAAACAATGCCTTCAACAATTCTCTAAACTATACAAATAATGCCTTCACAAGGCCATCACAAAACTACCATTTCCTTCCATTTCTCATACAAAATTAAATCCCCTTATGGCCCCCAAATGTGTAGTAGAATATGATGGCAACATGGAGCCCATACATCCATGCCATATCTCCCTCCTCCACGAGGAAGGAATCTACACTATTTGGGCATTACCAACTATACCCTTCACCCTCAAGGCTCTCTTCCCTTTCGAGGATGAGTCTAGACTTGCACACCCCAACAAAGACAAGAAAAAGAAAACAAAGACAAAACCAGCAAATAGACATAACATGAAGCCAAGAAAACAAGCTTGAAAGGCTCCACAAATTTATCTACTAAGACTTCACAAAATTTACACATACAAACATGAAGTAAAAATCAGTATTCCATGGTAGGAGCACCAACCTTGCTCCAAGCTATGGTAATGAATTTTGAGTAGAGCTCCCTTCCTACAAGCCTTTCCTTCTTTTACTAAGTCCACCAAAACCTGCTAAGTCCACTAGAAGTCTCCCAAAATTGGAGAGTGGGCAATCGACCTACCAAATTCCTCTCCATCCCACTAAAAGAAAAACCCTACCTAACCTCAAAGATTATTGGACACACTATCCAAGCGTTATGTCCCTCCAACAAGAAGAAATTTCAAATTTGAAAGAGAGGAAGACATGACACATCCCAAATTCGTCACTTTCTAAAAAGTCATTTTTAGAAGAGGCAAAAATGGGATAGAATCATCCTATTGGTCAAAATTTTACCCCCATCCCAAAGTGCACCTATGGGGTTATCTTATTTTAACCCTAACTAACCTCTAGGGCTACATTTAACCCCTCAAAAGTCCACTAAGAGTTGACCTCCAAAAATACAAAATAAGATTCCCTCACATGGCTCAACAACCAAGATACCTAACCTTAAGATTCTACAAGGTGACTCAAAGTTGAATAACAACCAATAAAATAGTACTTGGTCATGCCAAATCACATACACAAGTGTCAATTGACACCACATAAAGTCACAACACATTACTACACACATGGCATGCCAAGTAAACATAAACATAAATTAAAATAAACACAACAATAATCATACATTCAAACATTACTTTTATAACATTAGCACATAACAACGAGGTTATTTATCCTTTTGGAGTTAACCTTGGCTTAACGTGATTTTCACATACATCCATCTTTGATTTCCCCTCATTTTAATTCCATGGTCAATTTCCTGCACACTAGATCAAAATATCAGTAGTTCATGAAAGACCAATAACATATATATAAAAATGCAACATTAACGATCATATAAAATAAATCATATAATCCAACTTTGCAATTTTCACAACATTCTATAATTTTGACTTATCCATTGTTAATTTCCTTCATCACAACATCTCTTGAAATGCAATAATCACAAGCTTTCCAAACCTTTACATAATCAAGACAATGTCTAACATTTTAATTGATTTTCAAAAATCTACTTGATACACATTTCTTGCATCAATATAACATCAAAGCATACATATCCAATAGTAACATTTCAATATTCTAAGAGTACATTTCTACCTACTCAATTCACAACTCTACGCACCTTTCCTACTACATTTCAATTAGAAATTACATACACAAGGAAAATATCATTTAACTTCATTAGAATTTACATCTCATCTCATTATAATTTGAATTATTTGAATCCCATACAAATCCCTCAAAACACGCACCCAATTGCTCTATTATAAGAAAATTAATTGAGTTCGTTTAGCACTTAAGCAAACCTAGTGCATCCTAGAAACAATGACAAGAGTACATAAGCAACATGAAAAAGAGTACATCACAAAACAACATGGTCAAACCTATCCATCGGGATATAAATCCATAGTACATCAACATAGTGTATCTAAATACTGATTCTATAATGCAGAAAGAATAAATTCTATGACTGGACGGTGGTAGGGTCCCTTAATAACCCATCACAACCCCAAAGTTAACCTCCTGATTAACACAAGACAAAGTTGAACTAGGTGCATCTCATGATGCCATCATAAAACATAATGCGGAGAAAAGTCACTGCATCTCAAGTTCAACTCATTTTTATCTCTAAGGATCACCAGAATATAATCCTAGACCACACCCTACATCTCCAAGTTAATGTAGGGCATCAAAAAATATGCTCTAAAATCAGATCCTCCTGGTGGTTTACCCTCACATGGGACCAATATGATCATACTCAATGAGTGTGAAGGTCAAAACCACACCATCAAGATGTTCATGCTAAGAGGAAAATGAGGGAGGCACTATAGGATAGAATGGAAATCAAAGGCCAAGTCATAGTGGATCAACTAGTAGAGGCACCTTTAGAAGATAAACACCCTATTCAAGTGGAATTTCTAGATTCATAAATAATCAATATTGAAGGAAAAACATGGAAATTATACTTTGATGATTCCTATACTCAACATGGCTTAGGAGCTGGCATACTATTGATTACACCTCAAGGATCAACAATTCCAAAATCATATAAACTACTATTTCCATACACCAAAAATATAGTTTAATATGAAGCATTACTTATTAGCATTAAATTGGCCCTAGAATGGAAAGTAATAGAATTTGCAAGTATATGGAGATTCTCAACTAGTCATAAATCAAATAAATGATGAATATCAGACAAAAGATGACAAGTTGATACCTTATAAGAATATGATAGAATATCTCAAGAAATACTTTATTTTGATCACATTTGAGAAACTTTCTAGAGAATAGAATAAAGCAGCAGATGCCATGGTGACATTGGCTTCACTCTTGCAGATGTCGAACCAAAGCGCAAAAAAAAAATCTTGGTAGAATAAATGGGACATCCCGCATTTAACCCTTCCAATTCCCACATCATTTACTTATTAGTGGGACATGACTCCCCTTGTATTCCATCTATACTTACTTGAAAGACCAAACCTTATGCTTGGACCAAACCCAAAACCAGAAAAGAAACTTCATAAGATGAGCCTCTTGTTACACCCTAGTATCCAACACATTGTATCACAAGAGTCTAGACGGAATGATTTTAAGGTGTCTAGAGAAGGAGGAATCACAATTAGCCTTAAAAGAAATCCATGAAGTAATATATGGGTCACATTCAAACGGGTTAACCTTAGCAAATAAACTTCTAAGGATAGGATATTATTGGCCTTCCATAGAGAAAGATGCATGTCATTTTGCAAAGACATGTTATCATGGGAACTTAATTCATGTACAAGCTCAAGAACTACATCTGATGACTACACCTTGGCCCTTCTATCAATGGGGGTCAAATCCAATAGTGATGATTTAACCACCTTCATCCAATGGTCATAAGTTCATAATAATTGCAACATAATACTTTACCAAATGGGTCAAAGTTGTGCCATTGTCTGCCGCAACGATAAAACAAATCTCAATGTTCATATTGAACCATATAATTTGCATATATATAATCCCTCAAGCCATTATAACAGATAATGCTAAACACTTCAAGAATAAGGACCTGAAAGAGTTGTGTGCAAAGTTTCATATGATACATTATTCATCTTCAATCTATTATCTGCAAGGGAATGACCAAGCAGAAGCCACTAATAAAAACATCTTGAAAATATTGAAGAGGACAGTTGACAACTCAGGGAGAGATTGGCATATTCAAATAAATCCTACCCTATGGGCATATAGAAAAAGTGTGAGAATGCCAACATGAGCCACACCATTTTCCTTAGTGTATGGAGCAGAAGTAGTACTACCACTAGAAGTCAAGATTTTATCTTTACGAGTTTCATTACATGGGTTAATAACCGAGGAGGACTATAGGGTTGCTAGACTTTAGGAGTTAGAGTAACTTGATGTAAGACAACAATAAACCTTTGATCACCTCAAAGTGTATCAAAACATAATGTCAAGAAACTATAATAAGAACATCAAACCAAGAGAATTCCAAATAGGTGATTTGGTATTGAGAGAAAACCCTAAAAATCAGGTAGAAAGAGAGAAGAAAGGAAAATGGGAAGAAAATTAGTTAGGACCTTTTGTTATTACTTCTTCTTTTAGAATAGGTACATACAAGCTAGCTAATTGTGATGGAGAAGAACTACAAGAACCCATCAACAACATACACCTGAAAAGGTTCTACACCTAAACTAGATAAAAGAGTATAAGTGAAAGAGTATCGAAATATCAGAGGAGGAAGAATCCTATGTATTTTTTATAGTGAAAAGTGATCCTAAAAAAATAAAAAAAATAATGGAAAGTGAGACAATCATTAGTTGAAGATCTATGTGAAGAAGAAGAGAGTATATGCTATTGATTGGAACTAATCAAGACAACAGGTCTACATTCCAGCTCACCAAGATCCAGATATATTGTATATCTATTATGTAGAAGGTTGCAACCTTCACCATTTGAGAAAAGTGCTCCCAGACAATGTGTCCTCACCTTTAACAAGGTTAATTATAAAAGAATCCTAATAGGGTCCAAACTTTGAACAAGTTACTATACTTCATGCATTGTAAAGATCAACTCCTAATAGGGTTGTAAGATCTTCTAATAGGGATCATTATACTCTAGTGTAGTTTATAGTGGGTGATAATTCCCACCGGGGTTTTTACCTATTTGGGTTTCCCCATAACCA
The DNA here is from genome assembly GCA_027943335.1 of Chamaecyparis obtusa. Lineage (NCBI taxonomy): Eukaryota > Viridiplantae > Streptophyta > Pinopsida > Cupressales > Cupressaceae > Chamaecyparis > Chamaecyparis obtusa. Next base: position 17,199 of record BSBK01000248.1, read on the forward strand.
AAATTATGGTGTTGTGTTAAGTGTTATCTTATTGTGTATATGCTTAATTTTCTTCTACACTTAATTGGATAAAGAATTGAATCTTCTAGATAATAGATTTAGCCCCCCCTCTCAGTTATTCTTGGGACTATTCCTAATAATTGGTATCAGAGCCAAGTGTCTCAGAGAGAAATTTTAACAACTTGAGGTTGATCAGATGACATTCTTTAGAAAAGAAAGTCCTAAGTTTGATGGAGATAATTATCTAGACTAGAAGAACAAAATGACAACACATTTATAGTGTATTTCTTTTGAGATTTTTGAAGTAGCTACTAAAGAAGTTCATATTCCCTCTTTATAAGATCTTGCAAAGGAATATGCAACTCTTAAGAAAAAGGAGATGTTCACTCAAAATGCTATTGCCAAAGAATGCCTTATCAGTTCCTTGTCTGAAAATGAGTTTTCAGAGATCAAGAAAGTAGATAAAGCCTACAAGCCATGGAAGTATCTAGAAGACATGTTTGAAGAAGATGTCCAAGCTAAGAATGCATGTAGAAAGACATAGAAGAAAAATTAGAATACATTGGAGATTCTACCTGAAGAGAACATCAGAGCCTATAATCAAATAATTAATGAAGTAGTTGCAGCAATCAGAAATAATGGTGGAGAAATTTTGGAAGAAGACATAATGGATAAGTTGATGACTACTCTAACAACAGAATATGATAGCAAGATAAACATCCTAGATGAGACTATGCAGTTTTCAAAAGACTTAAGAAGAGAGACCTTAATCAGCAAGATTTCAGCATTTGAAATATTAAGTTTGAAGACAGAGCCTAAAAGTGAGACAACCTTCAAAGCTTTAGTCCATGGTAAGAAATCCTTGAACACTTCTAGTAACTTTGATGATGATGATGATGAGGATAAAGAACTAGATGATTTCATTTCTATGATTGCTAAGAAAGAAAGAAAAGGAAATGGAAAATATGAAGGTTAGTTACCATTCAAATGTTTCTTATGCAACAAGATTGGTCACTTTTCATCTAAGTGTCCTACAAGAGTCAAGAAGTTCAAAACTAATTACAAGCCTAAGTATACAAAAGAATGTTACTATGCTAGAGATGGAGTATCATATGAAGATTTAGTAGAAGATGAAATTGGATTCATTTCTATTGAAGATATGGAGAAAATATTTTATGAGATGGATCTTGAAGCTGAAAAGAAAGTACAAGAGTTAGCATTAATTTCACAAGTAGACATCAAAATAGACTGGATCATTGAAAATAGTTATTCACATCACATGACAGGAGACAAAGATATATTTGTACATCTGGATAAGTACAAAGGTGACATGGTTAGATTTGGAAACAACACTCGTAAACCTATCATAGGTAGAGGAGCTATCACCTTGGATGGAAGGAATAATACTGATTGTTCTATATGTTGATGGTTTGCAGCATAACTTACTAAGTGTTGGACAGTTGCTTGACAAAGGATATCAATTGGAATTCAAAGACAATAAGTGCATCATTAATAACAAATAAGGAGTAATGATTGCATCAGGTTCAAAGACAAAAGATAATGTTTTTCAGCTTAATTCAGAGGCAATTTGTTTTGTTGCTAAAGTAGATGACAATTGGTTATGGCACAAAAGACTATGTCACATCAATTTTGACAATATAGTAAATATAAGAAATATAAAGGTAGTAAGAGACCTTCCTAGTATTGCAAAACCACTTGATACAATATGCATGGATTGTGTGATGGGAAAACCTGTGAGGAATTCATATAGAAGCAAGCACAATTTGATAGAGAACAAATTGGATCTAGTGCATACAGACTTATGTGGACCAACTCAAACAAGATCATACTATGGTGAAAGGTACTTTATTTTTTTTGTTGATGATTATTCTAGAATGATGTGGGTTGTGTTCTTAAAAGATAAATATGAAGCATTTGAGAAGTTCAAAATATTCAAAGCTAAATTTGAAAATGAGTTTGGATTAAAGATAAAATGTATGAGATCTGATAGAGGAGGAGAATTCACCTTTGACGGATTTTATGAGTATTGTGAAGAACATGGGATAAAGAGACAACTAAGTGCACCTAGAACCCCTCAGTATAATGGAATTGTAGAAAGAAGAAATAAGATCATACTTGACACAGTGCGTAGCATCATGATTGAAGAAAAAGTTGCAAAGACCTATTGGAGAGATGCGGTTAATACTGCAGTCTATAGTATCAATAGAACTCAATTAAGGCCAGGCGCAGACAAGACACCTTATGAGCTATGGTTTGGGAATGTACCTATAGTAAAATACTTTAGAATCTTTGGAAGAAAGTGCTACATCAAGAGAGATGAAGCTATTGGCAAGTTTGATGCAAGAAGTGATGAAGGTATTTTTCTTGGTTACTCTACTAAAAGCAAAGCTTATAGATGTTTTAACTTAAGATTAAAGAAGATCATTGAAAGAGCTCATGTAAAGATTGATGAAAAGTTTATAATTCAAGAGAGATATCATGATTATGCACCTATTATTGAAGAAGAACCTAGTACTATTAGTAGAGAAATAGTAGTTGAAGAAATGTTTGACATCATTGATGTATTATTCAATGATCCTGAAACAAGTGAAGAAGAATCACAGAAGATAGATGAGAGAGTCACACCTAATGTTCCAAAATTCACATCTAGATATCATTCAAAATAAGATATCATTGGAGATCAGAACAGAAAAGTCATGATAAGATCAAAGGCAAAAAGTTCAATAGTTGATGAAGTGGTATGTTTACTTTCACAAATTGAACCTTTAAGTGTTGAAGATGCATGTAATGATTCAAATTGGCATTAAGCAATGAAAGAAGAGCTAGATCAGATAGTTAAGAATGATACATGGTAATTGGTTCCTAGGCCTAGTGACAAGAATGTGATTGGAACCAAGTGGATATTCAGGAACAAGATGAATGAAGATGGTACAATAGTAAGGAACAAAGAAAGACTAGTATGTAAAGGATATGCATAGAGAGAAGGAATTGATTATTCTGATACAATTGCCCCTGTAAGAAGATTGGAAGCCATAAAGTTATTTCTAGCCTATGCAACATTCAAAGAATTTAAAGTATATTAGATGGATGTCAAATCAACATTCCTGAATGGAGAGTTGAAGGAAGAAGTCTACATAGAGAAGCCTGAAGGATTTACTTTATTAGACAAACCAAATATGGTATGCAGACTGAAGAAAGACCTTTATGGACTTAAGAAAGCCCCTATAGCATGGTATGAAAGACTATATGGTTACTTGACAAAGATTGTATTCAAGAAAGGAGCAGAAAATTGTAACTTATTCATAAGACAGACACCTGAAGGATTATTACTAGTTGCTATTTTCTTTTATGACATTATTTTTGGTGGTAATGACAAGCTTAGTGCAGAATTTACTAAAGAGATGCAGAGCAAGTTTGAAATGAGCATGATTGGACCTATCAAGTACTTTTTGGGACTAAATGTGCAGCAGACAAATAAAGGTATTTTCATTAATCAATCTAAGTATGTGAAAGAGATATTGAAAAAGTTCAAGATGGATGATTGAAAGCCAGTAAGTACCCCTATGATAACATGAAGCAGGCTTTCAAAAGAAGATGATTCTACAGTAGTAGACATAACCCTATATAAGTCTATGATTGGTAAACTCATATATCTTACTCAATCTAGATTAGATATTTCTAATACAGTTGGTATAGTTGGAAGATTTACAACATAACCTAAACAAAGTCATCTTATGGTAGTAAAGAGGATATTCAGATATTTGAAAGAAACTATAGACTATAGTTTATGGTATCCTAATTCAAAAAATGTAGAACTTCATGTGTATACATATGCAGATTGGGCAGGTTGCGTGGATGATAGAAAGAGTACCTCAGGAGGACTAGTATTTCTTTGAGATAGACTTGTTACTTGGACAAGAAAGAAGAAAAATTGTATTTCTCAGTCCACAGTAGAAGCAGAGTATGTAGAAACAACATTAAATTATTGTACAATTGTGTGGATCAAACAAATGATAAAGAATTTTAGAATTCATATTGATTACCCTATTGTCATTCATTGTGACAACACTAGCACTATCAATATGTTAAAGAACCCTGTGATGCATGCAAAGACAAAATACATTGAGATAAAATATCACTTCCTAAGAGAGAAAGTTACAGAGAAAGAAGTAAAATTGGATTATGTGAGCACAAAAGAATAGCTAGCAAACATATTCAAAAAGCCTTTACCAAAGGATACATTTGAGTATCTCAGGGAGAAGCTGAGAGTTATTCCCTTCCCTAGATCTGATTAGAGTTTGCAGTAGTGCATCAGTCCTCAACAACTGATGAATGGTTGACTACTCTACTTCAGAAGTATTACCCATGCTTATTTGTTTTGGCACCATTTACCATTGATGTCAAAGGGGGAGTATATAGTCATGAAAAACAAAACAGTTGTTTTAATCTAGAAAGGGGGAGTATATTCTAGAAAGGGTGAGTATGTAGTAGTAAGGGGAGTATATAGCAATTGATATTCAAAGAATTCAACAGTAGTTGGAGGATTCATCCTTGGGGGAGTTTTGTTAGGAAAATGGAGAATGTTATAAAATAATTATACATTTGGATTGGTGGTGTTTTTCATTCCATATGTTGCCATCAATGCCGAAGGGGGAGATTGTTGGAGATTTGCCAGCAAGCCAGTGTTGACTGTATGTTTGTCATTGATGAAAAAATATGGTAAGCATCATGCATTGAAGTCTTATGGAGAGAGCCTTGAGTATATGTTTCTTATATTTTTTTATCATCATGATATCATAGACACAGAGGTTGATTCTAAGTACATACGGTTGTGTAGTTGTTTGTATCACTAGTGTTCCTGATAGTGTTACAGACAGAGTTTTGTATGTGATTTTTAGTATGGTTATGATGGAGCCTTGCACATTTATATTTGTGTTTTAGACATGTTTATGATGCTATGTTCATGAAAATAGAGTTAGTTGTGCATTTGAAGTTGAGTTATGTTGTTTCTATTTGCTAGTTACGGTTTGCTGAGTTTATTTGATGGAGATGATAGTGTTTATATTATTGTAGTAGTTGCACCTATCATTTTGATATGTGTGTTTGGTTTCATGTTTAGTGATGAGTTAAGAATATTTGGTTAAGAGTGCATAATGTGTTTCAGTATGAGAATAAAGTTTCATTTAATTTGGTGGAGCCGACTGTGTGTAGCGATGCATCTACTCATATTGAGTTGCGCGGTCCTATTTTGTGTTGTGTGCTTAGTGTAGCCGTTGGAGATGTTATTAAAGAGTTGTTATTTTTCTCTATTATGATTTCAAGGTATTTCTAATAGACCAAATTGATTATATCATTTGGAGAAAGATACTTATAGCCAGTCAGTTAAGATTGCTAAGTGTGATTGTGATTGTGAGAGCAGAGTAGAAGATGCGAATGTACTGAGATAATCATCAGTTGAAGATCTATGTGAAGAAGAAGAAGAGAGTATATTCTATTCATTGGAATTGATCAAGACAATAGGTCTACATTCCAGTTCACTAAGATCTAGATATAGTGTATATCTATTATGCAGAAGGTTGCAGCCTTCACCATTTGAGCATTGTGCTCCCAAATAGTGTGTCCTCATGTTTAACAGGGTTAATTATAAAAGACTCCTAACAGGGTCCGACCTTTGACCAGGTCATTTTAATTCATGCATTGTAAATATCAAATCCTAATAGGGTTGTAAGATCTTCTAATAGGGATCATTATACTCTAGTGTAGTTTATAGTGGGTGCTAATTCCCATCGGGGTTTTTACCTATTTGGGTTTCCCCGTAACCAAAATTGTGGTTGTGTTAAGTGTTATCTTATTGTGTATATGCTTAATTTTATTCTATACTTAATTGGATAAATAATTAAATCTTTTAGATAATTGATTCACCCCCCCCTCTCAGTTATCTCTTGGGACTATTCCTAACAAGTATCACATTCAAAGTGATTTTTCAAGTCCTTCTATCCACTCTATGACCACCTTTGGTTCCATCTTGCCACTAAATAGAGGCACACCTTCAAATGTATTACCACTCATGGATTTTAAAGCCTTATGGAATGGTTCTTATTGGAGTACAGGGTCAGGCTTTGGCACTACATCTTCTTTTGCCATTGACTTTCCTTTCTCTTCATTCTCTCTTACCAACTCACTTACTACAACTATTCAAAGTTGCACTTCTTCCAACTTAGTTTCCATATATGAAAACTATTATTTTAGGAGTCTATTATCCTCTCTCTTTTCTTCCACATATTTTTATAGCTCAACATTAGTCACCATTTATCTCGAATCCACTAATTCTGGTGAATACAACAATCAAACTTCATAAGCCCAATCTTCAGTTTTGATACCAATCTGATAGGAGTGGTGGTTCTCACTTGGAGTCATCTTGACTCTCTCACTTAAGGCCTCTTCAATGGACCTATTAGGTATTCCTCAAAACATAATCCTAAGGCAAGTCACTAAGATTGATGAAGGGTGCTCCCCTTAATACCACAAACACTTAACATAAATAGAGAAACAACAACAATAATATGCAAGAACAGAAAATTGGCTTCTTATTATCTCCACAAATGTGGAATTACAAACTTTCAGAATTACAATATGCAAAGCCACATGGGCATTCCCTTACAATATTCTGTAGGATAAAGCCTCGAGTCAATACCTAGATCTACTACCCAGAACTATTCTGAACTGCCTAAGACAATAATACAGCCTTCCTTATATAGGCAATTCTCCACCGCTTGGGAAGGTTCCAGAATTTTAGCCAATAAGGCCAACCAAACTTAGAATTATTTTATTTTACATTTTATTACATCATAGTCAGCTCAAGATAACCTTTGAAACCCGAACAGAAATTTTGAAGAAAATTAATTTCTGCCATTTCAGGTGGCCCAACTTCCGAAGACCATAAGTCATCACCAGTTGACCCGATCGGCTATTATAACCCCATTTTGGAAACGCCACGAAGCACTCTACAGGCTTGACCTACGCAAGCACCCGTCACCCAAATTTTCAACCTCATCTGGAGCCTCTAAAGCCTTCAAAAAACTGAGTTCAAAGTTTCTGTACCCTGCTACCAATACCGAAAATCTTCAATATCTTCCAATATACACTTGATCTGGCAATAAAACTTTACTGGCAGACTTATATGACCAAAATGAACCTCCAAGAAAGAAATCAGATCATTCTGAGCACATACGAAAATTACCAAAAATAGTAACTTTCCATAAATAGCAGCTCTGCACAAAATAGCCCTTATTGAATATAAAAAAACATAAATATTTTTTTGGGTGATGCAAGATTGCTCTTACACCCAGGATGCTCCTGCATTAGACACCCAGGGTAATTTGAGAAGTGACCCTATCACGACTTAGGTGTGCAGAGGAAAACCAAGACGGCTAACCTCCTCCTTTGTCAGCCATGATGAATCTTTAACAGGTCATCCTTTCCACTTGACCAGATATTCTTCATATGTCCTATTCCTTGTGCTTCTGCCAACATGACTGTCCAGTATATCTTCGATCTCCTTAGTGTCTGAACTAGTTGCTGGAATACTCCACTGTGCTGCTGTGATCTCATTTTCAACACCTCCTTCATGATACTCTGTCAGATCTGAAATGTTAAACACTGGTGAAATATTTAGCTCAGTAGGCAATTCTACCTCATATGCATTTCCTGAATCATGTTTCTTCAGTATCCTACATGGTCCAAACTTCTTCATTTTCAGCTTGTTATATGTACCAACTGGAAACCGCTCCTTCTGCGAATGAACCATGACTTCATCACCGAAGTGAAATTCCTTATACCTCCTTTTCTCATCTGCCTTAGCCTTATACTATGCGTTCATCTTGGTAATATGTTTCCTCACCTCCCCATGGATGTTCTTCAAGTGTTCTGCAAAATCCTCAACTTTAGCACTACTTATTTCTCCTTTATCTATCTTCCTCAATTCAGATGCATTTCTTGGACTACTTCCATATACAATCTGGAATGGTGATTTACCAGTGCTCCTGTTGATAAAATTTTTGTATGCAAATTCTGCCTGTGGTAAAATCAAATCCCATCCTGTTGGCTTATCTCCAACCAAACATCTCAGCAAATTTTTCAAACTCCTATTCACCACCTCTGTCTGTCCATCAGTCTGTGGATGATGTGATGAATTGAACTTCAAATCTATCTTCAACTTCTTCCACAATGTACGCCAGAAATATCCAACAAACTTAGTGTCCCGATCTGAAACTATGGTCTTTGGCAAACCATGAAGTCTCACTACTTCTCTGAAAAACAATTCTGCTACATGAACATCATCATTAGTCTTCTTGCATGGAATGAAATGTGCCATCTTTGAAAATCTGTCAACCACCATAAAAATTGAATCATGTCCCCGCTGAGTCCTCGGTAAACCAAGAACAAAGTCCATGCTGATATCCTCTCAAGGCTTCTTTGGTACGGGTAATGGCTGATACAACCCTGTATTCTACTTCACTCCTTTCACCATCTGACATACTCTGTAACTCTGTACAAACTTCTTCACATCTTGCTGCAGCTGTGGCCAATAATAATTCTCACTAACCAAACCAAGGGTTTTATCACGACCAAAATATCCAGCCAATCCTCCGCTATGCTTCTCCTTGATGAGATTCTCCCTCATAGAACTTCGTGGAATGCACAACTGACTCCCTCTGAATAGCATATCATCCTGGATGATGAAATCCAACCATTTTGTCCTGTCTAGAGTAACAAGTTCTATACAAACTTTCCAAGCTTCACCAAAATTAGGATCCTCTGGATACAAATTCTTGAGTTCCTTGAACCCAACCAATTCAATCTGCATTTCTATCAGCAATAGTTGCCTTCTGCTAAGAGCATCTGCAACACTATTGGACTTTCCACTCCTGTGTTTCAAAACAAATGTATAACTCTGTAAAAACTCAACCCATTTCAAATGTCTTTGATTCAATTTTCCTTAACTATTCAAATATTGCAAAGCTTGATGATCAGTATACAAAACAAACTCCTTAGGAAGTAGATAATGTCTCCACTTCTTTAATGCCTGAACTATAGCATAAAATTTCTGATCATAAAGAATATTTCCTCTTGGCATCATTTAACTTCTCACTGAAATAAGCAACAGGTTTACCTTCTTGGCTCATAACAGCTCCTATTGCAGTACCACTAGCATCACAATCTACTTGAAAAACCTTATTAAAATTTGGAAGTGCTAAAATAAGTTGTTCTATAACTTTTTGTTTCAACAATTGCAAACTCTTTTCTGCCCCATTAGTCCACTTAAACTCTTTTCTATCCCCTCTCATTGTTTTAGTCAAGGGTCCACAAATACTGCTAAATTTTTTGATAAACTTTCTATAAAAGCTAGCTAGACCATGAAAAGATCTTACCTCAGTAGCACTCCTTAGAGTAGGCCATTCAAGAATAGCCTGTACCTTCTCTGGGTCCATTTTTAGACCTTCTCCTGAAACTACAAACCTCAAATACACCAACTCTTTCTTCACAAAATTGCACTTCTTCAAATTAATCAACAATTTCTCTTCTCTCAACTTCTCAAATACCATACGAATATGCATCATATGCTCATCCAATGTCTTACCAAAGTTCAAAATATCATCTAGGTAAACAATGACAAACTTACTCAGAAATTCTTTCAGAACCTCGTTCATGAGCCGCATGAAAGTGCTCGGTGCATTGGTTAGCCCAAAAGGCATGACTAACCACTCATATAGTCCTTCTTTTGTCTTGAAGGCAGTCTTCCATTCATCTCCTTCTCTGATCTGAATCTGATGATATCCACTCTTCAGATCTATCTTTGAGAAATACACAGCTCCACTCAAACAGTCCATAATATCATCCATTCGTGGCAATGGAAACCTGTACTTGATTGTGATCTTATTTATTGCCCTAGAATCTATACACATCCTCCATTATCCATTCTTCTTTGGTGCTAATACTGCTGGTATAGCATAGGGACTCAGACACTCATGGATCAATCCTTTCTGTAAGAGTTCATGTACTTGTCTGTTCAACTCCTCACTTTCTGCAGGTGTCATTCTGTGTGCTGCCTTATTCGGCAAACTCGCTCCTAGGATCAAGTCCATCTAATAACTGATTTTGACTAGTGGTAATCCATCAGGCACATTATCGGATACAATATCTTGAAACTCATTCAACAAATTTGCAACTTCTACAGGAACATCTTCTACTTCCTCTTTACCAGCTTTTGGAATTAAAGTAAAACATACATGCTCATGCCTCATACCATCTAGGAAATTTCTTCCATCAACAAAAGTTATCCTTGCATTACCACATACCTTTTCTTCAGTCTCCTTCAATAGTTTTAGCTTATGTCGCACTCCATCCTTTGTCAGGGAATAGGTATTCACACGACCATCACGTACAACACATCTGTCAAACTACCATGGTCTACCCAACAACATATGACATGCATCCATAGATATGATATCACACAATACTTCATCTTGGTATCCACCAATCTTGAACTTAACCAAACATTGTTCATTGACCACGACCTTGTGGTCATCCTGTACCCAGGCAATCCGATATGGATGTGGGTGTTTCTTTCTCTTGAGCTTCAACTTTGTCACCATCTCCTCTGACACCAAATTGTCAGTGCTTCCACTATCAATAATCACATCACAACATTTACCTTCACACTTACACCTGGTGCGAAACAGGCTCCTCCTTTGCTTAGGTTCATTCTCACCACTCAACAGGACTCTTCTGTTAATCAACGTTTCTCCTCTTTCAGCATCTTCAAAATTTGATGATCTGGCATCTTCATCTACATGTGCAACTCTTGCCTGGCCTTCATTTCTCATGTCTGTTCTGCCTTGGCGCTAAGGACATTCAAATGCCCTATGACCTTCTTCTCCACATTGAAAACAAGTTCCATGGAAGCCACCTCTTCCAGATCCTTGTCCTCTTCCTCTTCCTCTCTGATCTCTATTATTCTAATCCTGGAAGCGATTGGAATTATTTCCTCACTGATTCTGACTGCTACTGGCCTCATCTTTCTTTTTGGGATCTTCATTTCGGCCACCATATGACCGTCCACCAGATCGTCCACCGCGACCTCTTCCGTTTTGTCTGCTCTCAAACTTCTTGTTCAGCTTTTCCTCTACTTTTAAGGAAAACTGGTATGCCTCTTCAATAATGTTCATTCAAACCAGATTCAGCTCCTCCTAAATGCTTGGCCTTAACCCATTAAGGTATCGGGCAACTTTCTCTTTATCAGCTTCTGCATGGCCTGTTCTGATGAGAAGTCGATAGAACTCTTCTGTATACTCCTGAATAGATCTTCTTGCTTGTTTCAAACTCTGCATTTTCTTCAGTAGGTCAAGCTCATAATCAACAGGAATGAACTGTCGCTTTAATTTATCCACCATCTGATCCCATCTCCTAATTTTCTCCTTTCCCCTTCTATTTCGCTCCAACTGAATCTCTTGCCACCATATCTTCACATGACCTTTCAGTCTGGCCTTCGCAAATTTGACCCTATCAGGATCCTCAACATCTTCATACTTAAAATATTCCTCACATTCATTGATCCAGTCGATCAATTCTTTTGGGTTAAGATTTCTAGAAAATGTAGGAACCTCAATCTTAGGTCTTTTCCCAATCTTAGAAATGGCCCGAAAAAGTCTTTCTTCCTCCTGGTTGACAATTTTGACTTCTCCTTCTTGATATTCTTCTTCAGCTTCATCCTCGCTTTCATCTCTGACATTAAGATTTATTCCTCTACGAATCTCTTCTTGCAATGCTCGCACTTGTCTCTGTAGCTCTCTAACCTCAGGTGTCACAGCACCAGCTCTTCCGCCACGTTCTCTTTGTGGAGGCATTTTCACGATGCGCACTGAAACCCTAACCACGGTCCTGGTGCAAACTGCCTCATAGTCGGCGATCTGTTTACACAATCAAGAACCTAGCTTTGATACCACTTGATGAAGGGTGCTCCCCTTAATACCACAAACACTTAACAGAAATAGAGAAACAACAACAATAATATTCAAGAATAAAAAATTGGCTTCTTATTATCTCCACAAATGTGGAATTAAAAACTTTCATAATTACAATATGCAAAGCCACATGGGAATTCCCTTACAATATTATTTAGGACAAAGCCTTGAGTCAAAACCCAAATCTACTACCTAGAACTATTATGAACTGCCTAAGACAATAATACAGCCTTCCTTATATAAGCAATTCTCCACCGCCTGGGAAGGTTCCAAAATTTTAGCCAATAAGGCCGACCAAACTTAGAATTATTTTATTTTACATTTTATTACATCATAGTCGGCTCAAGATAACCTTTGAAACCCGAACAGAAATTTTGAAGAAAATTAATTTCTGCCATTTCAGGTGGCCCAACTTTCGAAGACCATAAGTCATCACTAGTTGACCCGATCGGTTATTATAACCCCATTTTGGAAACACTACGAAGCGCTCTACAAGCTTGACCCACGCAAGCGCCCATCACCCAAATTTTAAACCTCATCCGAGGCCTCTAAAGCCTTCAAAAAACTGAGTTCAAAGTTTCTGTACCCTGCTGCCAATACCAAAAATCTTCAATATCTTCCAATATACACTTGATCTGGCAATGAAACTTTACTGGCAGACTTATATGACCAAAACGAACCTCCAAGAAGGAAATCAGATCATTCTGAGCACATATGAAAATTACCAAAAATAGTAACTTTCCATAAATAGTAGCTCTGCACAAAATAGCCCTTATTGAATATAAAAAAATAGAAATATTTTTTTGGGTGATGCAAGATTGCTCTTACACCCAGGATACTCCTGCATCAGACACCTAGGGTAATTTGAGAAGTGACCCTGTCATGACTTAGGTGTGCAGAGGAAAATCAAGATGGCTAACCTCCTCCTTTGTCAGCCATGATGAATTCTCAACAGGCCATCCTTTCCACTTGACCAGATATTCTTCATATGTCCTATTCCTTGTGCTTCTGCCAACACGACTGTCCAGTATATCTTCGATCTCCTTAGTGTCTGAACTAGTTGCTGGAATACTCCACTGTGCTGCTGTGATCTCATCTTCAACACCTCCTTCATGATACTCTGTCAGATCTAAAATGTTAAACACTGGTGAAATATTTATCTTAGTAGGCAATTCTACCTCATATGCATTTCCTGAATCATGTTTCTTCAGTATCCTACATGGTCCAAACTTCTTCATTTTCAGCTTGTTATATGTACCAACTGGAAACCTCTCTTTCCACAAATGAACCATGACTTCATCACCGACCTGAAATTCCTTATACCTCCTTTTCTCATCTACCTTAGCCTTATACTGTGCGTTCATCTTGGTAATATGCTTCCTCACCTCCCCATGGATGTTCTTCAAGTGTTCTGCAAAATCCTCAACTTCAACACTACTTATTTCTCCTTTATCTATCTTACTCAATTCAGATGCATTTCTTGGACTACTTCCATATACAATCTGGAATAGTGATTTACCAGTGCTCCTGTTGATAGAATTATTGTATGCAAATTCCACCTGTGGTAAAATCAAATCCCATCCTGTTGGCTTATCTCCAACCAAACATCTCAGCAAATTTCTCAAACTCCTATTCACCACCTTTGTTTGTCCATCAGTCTATGGATGATGTGATAAACTGAACTTCAAATCTGTCTTCAACTTCTTCCACAATGTACGCCAGAAATATCCAACAAACTTAGTGTCCCAATCTGAGACTATGGTCTTTGGCAAACCATGAAGTCTCACTACTTCTCTGAAAAATAATTCTGCTACATGAACAACATCATTAGTCTTCTTGCAGGGAATGAAATGTGCCATCTTTGAAAATCTGTCAACCACCATAAAAATTGAATCATGTCCCCGCTGAGTCCTCGGTAAACCAAGAACAAAGTCCATGCTGATATCCTCCCAAGGCTTCTTTGGTACGGGTAATGGCTGATACAACCCTGTATTTTGCTTCACTTCTTTCGCCATCTGACATACTCTGCAACTCTGTACAAACTTCTTCACATCTTGCTGCAGCTATGGCCAATAATGATTTTCACTAACCAAACCAAGGGTTTTATCACGACCAAAATGTCCAGCCAATCCTCCGCTATGCTTCTCCTTAATGAGATTCTCACTCATAGAACTTCGTGGAATGCACAACTGACTCCCTCTAAATATCATATCATCCTAGATGATGAAATCCAACCATTTTGTCCTGTCTAGAGTAACAGGTTCTGTACAAGCTTTCCAAACTTCACCAAAATCAGGATCCTCTGGATACAAATTCTTGAGTTCCTTGAACCCAATCACTTCAATCTGCATTTCTGTCAGCAATAGTTGCCTTCTGCTAAGAGCATCTGCAACCCTATTGGACTTTCCACTCCTGTGTTTCAAAACAAATGTATAACTCTGCAAAAACTCAACCCATTTCAAATGCCTTTGATTTAATTTTTCTTGACTATTCAAATATTACAAAGCTTGACGATCAGTATACAAAACAAACTCCTTAGGAAGTAGATAATGTCTCCACTTCTTTAATGCCTGAACTATAGCATAAAATTTCTGATCATAAACAGAATGTTTCCTCTTGGCATCATTTAACTTCTCACTGAAATAAGCAACAGGTTTACCTTCTTGGCTCATAACAGCTCCTATTGCAGTACCACTAGCATCACAATCTACTTGAAACACCTTATTAAAATTTGGAAGTGCTAAAATAGGTTGTTCTGTAACTTTTTGTTTCAACAATTGAAAACTCTTTTCTACCCCATTAGTCCACTTAAACTCTTTTCTATCCTCTCTCATTGTTTCAGTCAAGGGTCCACAAATACTGCTAAAATTTCTGATAAACTTTCTATAAAAGCTAGCTAGACCATGAAAAGATCTTACCTCAGTAGCACTCCTTAGAGTAGGCCATTCAAGGATAGCCTGTATCTTCTCTGGGTCTATTTTTAGACCTTCTCCTGAAACTATAAACCCCAAATATACCAACTCTTTCTTCACAAAACTGCACTTCTTCAAATTAATCAACAATTTCTCTTCTCTCAACTTCTCAAATACCATACGAATATGCATCATATGCTCATCCAATGTCTTACTAAAGATCAAAATATCATCTAGGTAAACAATGACAAACTTACTCAGAAATTCTTTCAAAACCTCGTTCATGAGCCGCATGAAAGTGCTCGGTGCATTGGTTAGCCCAAAAGGCATGATTAACCACTCATATAGTCCTTCCTTTGTCTTGAAGGTAGTCTTCCATTCATCTCCTTCTCTGATCTGAATCTGATGATATCCACTCTTCAGATCTATCTTTGAGAAATACATAGCTCCACTCAAACAGTCCATAATATCATCCATTCGTGGCAATGGAAACCTGTACTTGATTGTGATCTTGTTTATTGCCCTAGAATCTGTACACATCCTCCATTCTCCATTCTTCTTTGGTGCTAATACCATTGGTACAGCACAGGGACTCAGACTCTCACGGATCAATCCTTTCTGTAACAGTTCATGTACTTGTCTGTTCAACTCCTCACTTTCTGCAGGTGTCATTCTATGTGCTGCCTTATTCAGGAAACTCACTCTTGGGATCAAGTCCATCTGATGACTGATCTTCCTAACTGGTGGTAATCCATCAGGCACATTATCGGATACAATATCTTGAAACTCATTCAACAAATCTGCAACTTCTACAAGAACATCTTCTACTTCCTCTTTACCAGCTTTTGGAATTAAAGTAAAACTTACATGCTCATGCCTCATACCATCTAGAAAATTTCTTCCATCAACAAAAGTTATCCTTGCATTACCACATACCTTTTCTTTAGTCTCCTTCAATGGTTTTAGCTTATGTCACACTCCATCATTTGTCAGGGAATAGGTATTCACACGACCATCATGTACATCACATCTGTCAAACTGCCATGGTCTACACAACAACATATGACATGCATCCATAGATATGATATCACACAATACCTCATCTTGGTATCCACCAATCTTGAACTTCACCAGGCATTGTTCATTGACCATGACCTTGTGGTCATCCTGTACCCAGGCAATCTGATATGGATGTGGATGTTTCTGTCTCTTGAGCTTCAACTTTGTCACCATCTCTTATGACACCAAATTGTCAGTGCTTCCACTATCAATAATCATATCACAACATTTACCTTCACACTTGCACCTGGTGTGAAACAGACTCCTCCTTTGCTTAGGTTCATTCTCACCACTCAACATGACTCTTCTGTTAATCAACGTTTCTCTTCTTTCAGCATCTTCAAAATTTGATGATCTGGCATCTTCATCTACATGTGCAACTCTGGCCCGACCTTCATTTCTCCTGTCTATTCTACCTTGGCACTGAGGACATTCAAATGCCCTATGACCTTCTTCTCCACAGTGAAAACAAGTTCCACGGAAGCCACCTCTTCCAGATCCTTGTCCTCTTCCTCTTCCTCTCTGATCTCTATTATTCTGATCCTGGAAGTGATTGGAATTATTTCCTAGCTGATTCTGACTGCTACTGGCCTCATCTTTTTTTTTGAGATCTTCATTTCGGCCACCATATGACCGTCCACCAGATCGTCCACCGCGACCTCTTCCATTTTGCCTGCTCTCAAACTTCTTGTTCAGCTTTTCCTCTACTTTTAGGGCAAACTAGTATGCCTCTTCAATACTGTTCATTCGAACCAGATTCAGCTCCTCCTGAATGCTTGGCCTTAACCCATTAAGGTATCGGGTAGCTTTCTCTTTATCAGCTTCTGCATGGCCTGTTCTGATGAAAAGTCGATAGAACTCCTCTGTATACTCCTGAACAGATCTTCCTGCTTGTTTCAAACTTTGCATTTTCTTCAGTAGGTCAAGCTCATAATCAACAAGAATGAACTGTCACTTCAATTTATCCACCATCCGATCCCATC
This sequence comes from Chamaecyparis obtusa, assembly GCA_027943335.1. NCBI lineage: Eukaryota > Viridiplantae > Streptophyta > Pinopsida > Cupressales > Cupressaceae > Chamaecyparis > Chamaecyparis obtusa. Next base: position 34,197 of record BSBK01000248.1, read on the forward strand.
TCCTGATTTTCTCCTTTCCCCATCTATTTCACTCCAACTAAATCTCTTGCCACCATATCTTCGCATGACATTTAAGTCTGGCCTTCGCAAATTTGACCCTATCAGGATCCTCAACATCTTCATACTCAAAATATTCTTCACATTCATTGATCCAGTCGATCAATTCTTTTGGGTTAAGATTTCTAGAAAATGTAGGAACCTCAATCTTAGGTCTTTTCCCAATCTTAGAAATGGCCCAAAAAAGTCTTTCTTCCTCCTGGTTGACAATTTCAACTTCTCCTTCTTGATATTCTTCTTCAGCTTCATCCTCGCTTTCATCTCTAACATTAAGATTCATTCCTCTACGAAGCTCTTCTTGCAATGCTTGCACTTGTCTCTGTAGCTCTCTAACCTCAGGTGTCACAGCACCAACTCTTCCGCCACGTTCTCTTCGTGGAGGCATTTTCATGATGCGCACTGAAACCCTAACCACGGTCCTGGTGCAAACTACCTCATAGTCGGCGATCTGTTTACACGCTCAAGAACCTGGCTCTGATACCACTTGATGAAGGGTGCTCCCCTTAATACCACAAACACTTAACAGAAATAGAGAAATAACAACAATAATATGCAAGAACAGAAAATTGGCTTCTTATTATCTCCACAAATGTGGAATTACAAACTTTCAGAATTATAATATGCAAAGCCACATGGGCATTCCCTTACAATATTCTGTAGGACAAAGCCTCGAGTCAATACCTAGATCTACTACCCAGAACTATTATGAACTGCCTAAGATAATAATACAGCCTTCCTTATATAGGCAATTCTCCACCGCCTGGGAAGGTTCCAGAATTTTAGCCAATAAGGCCGACTAAACTTAGAATTATTTTATTTTACATTTTATTACATCATAGTCGGCTCAAGATAACCTTTGAAACCCGAACAGAAATTTTGAACAAAATTATTTTCCGCCATTTCAGGTGGCCCAACTTCCGAAGACCATAAGTCATCACTAGTTGACCCGATCAGCTATTATAACCCCATTTTGGAAATGCCATGAAGCCCTCTACAAGCTTGACCCACGCAAGCACTTGTCACTCAAATTTTCAACCTCATCCAGGGCCTCTAAAGCCTTCAAAACTGAGTTCAAAGTTTCTGTACCCTGCTGCTAATACCGAAAATCTTCAATATCTTCCAATATACAATTGATCTGGCAATGAAACTTTACTGGAAGACTTATATGACCAAAATGAACCTCCAAGAAAGAAATCAGATCATTCTGAGCACATACAAAAATTACCAAAAATAGTAACTTTCCATAAATAGCAGCTCTGCACAAAATAACCCTTATTGAATATAAAAAAATAGAAATATTTTTTTGGGTGATGCAAGATTGCTCTTACACCCAGGATGCTCTTGCATCAGAGATCTTTACCCCTCTAACCAAGATCCACCCTACCAACAAGACACTTCAATGCTCACTGAATTGCACAAGGTGTTTTCTACCAACCTAAGCCAACATGCTCATAATGAGTTGTAGGGTTTAATTTATACCATATTAGGTCAATTTACAACTATCTTGAATATTTGGAACCATTCTTCAATCATCTCTTCATCGAGTTCTTAAAATTTAGGAATTAGGCCTAGTTGCCCCTTGTAGCCCTATCTAGACACAAAAACTGGATTATCTCACAACTTTGGATAAGGAACCCCAAATATAATCTAGGAACCATATACCCTTTTTAGAAACATTAAATATTTTCAAGGTGAGGAGACTCCAAGTCATCTGTACAACACATTTCCACTATTAGGGATTAAGTCCTTAAAAATAGGGCTAGTTGATCTTTTCGCTAATTTTGCCTTCATTAGCTGATGAAATGAAGTCACCATTTACCACCATTTCATGGAGGGTAATATCACATATTTTTTAACACTCTCCAACCTTTTTATTTATCCTTCCAATCCAACCCTATATTATATTTATCTCTGTTACTCTATTTCCCTATCCGGGCTATAACCAAGCTTGGCTAGGGCAAGAGCTCAAAATTCAACCCTAACACTTCTACTCTAAAAAAAAGGAAACATATGTGTAGTGAATCCTCTATCATTCCATCCAAGCCCATTTTATTTTCCATGGATCTAAAAACCTCGAGGACCCATTTTCTATGTACAGTCCAGAATTGGACTAGTGAACCCTAACTTCAAAGAAGATTAAATTTACAATACAGAATGAAGCTTATCTCTTAAACTCACACCATAAAAAATTGAGAAACACTTCTAAGGAACTAATTATTAAGGAAAGAAATATTTCTAATTCATCTATTAGTCTGTGCAATTCAAAATGCTTTGTATACTGTCATAGTCTATCTCTACAACCTTACAATGAGTGAACTTTTTATCAAAATGACATCCAACCTTGAAATGTCACAATGGGAGTCCTTAATTAGTCCCCCCATCCTCAAATCAACTGCTCCAACTGACCTATTTCATCCTCTTGGGCAAAAGACAACTTTTGGACAAAGTTATTGAGCAAATTTTAAAAGTTGTCGAGCAACTTTTCAAAAGTTGCAAAGTTGCAATTGTTGCTTTGAGCAAATTTTTACATCTCTTGGTAAATTTGACTTTACTTATTTTGGACACCATGGCTATATCACCTAAACCCTAATATCACTTCCTAGGACTCTAAACACTTCCAAAATGACCTCCTAAGCATCTAGAGGGTTCATTCCACATTTTGACTCACATTGTCCTCTAGGACATTACAAAGGAGTGGAAGAACAAAAGCTTCCAACACCTAATTTATCAAATTCTAAATCACTTCAAAATCTTCCTAATCCTTCCCAAATTAACTAAGCAACTAGGAAAGAACACACAAAAAAAGGTCTTTTCACCCTAGGTGCTCGTGCACCACAAATAAAAGGTTATGATCAAGGATGTATATCCCTTATATAGAAGACAATCCTTAATACAAACCAAAATTTCTATGTAATATTAGATATCACATATGTAATACCCCTCCCATAGTTTTCTTTTTAATTTAATTGGCTAGACTTTTTTAGGCCACTTTTCATGTGTGTATTAGATCCTCAAATAGATTTGATGTTATTTATGTTTATGGTTTTAATGACCCCATACTTTTTTTAAAGCTAAAAGTGACAGAGCACTTATATTTTATTATATTAAATAGCTAGTTTAAATAAATCCTCAAAGAAAGAACTAGAAAGAAAAATTTGAGTCATTATCCTTATAAAACCTAGAAATATCATCCTTATAAACTTTACCCAATCCTATCAGGGTGATAACATCAAATGATATATACATTGTCAACAACCCCATAATACTACTCAAAATGATAATCATCAATGCAACTACAGAGTTACATAGAAGCTTGAAGTACTAAGTATGGAATGTTGGCAAGAAAGAAACACTAATTGCATGTGAGCAAGACACCACAAAACCTAAAATTAAGGGCATAATGACTACTCACTCTATCCTTTTCCAGAGGAGTCCATGACACCCATCATCAACTACTACCAATTGTTGGATGAACTTCAGATCAATGACCCATGGAACTTTTTGGGCTGATTCAAGAAAAGACGATCTCCATTTGGGAAGTATCTCTAGAAAGAGGGAGCATGTCCAGACTAGGGCCCACAATGTTCATCACCATCCTATAAGATGAGGTAAGAAGCAACACGCCAACTTGCAAATGAGGACACCTCATCATCTATAACATTCCCTTGGATAGAAATCGAGTTAAAGTAGTGGGGTCCATGACACCCATCTTCAACTCCTACCATTCATTGGATGAACAATAGATTAAGGGCCCATGAAGCTTTTTGGGCCAATTTGATAAAATACCACCTCCATTTGGGAAGGATCACTAGAAATAGGGTGTGTGTCCAGACTGGGGCCCACAATGAACATCACCAACCTGTAAGCTGAGGCATGAATTAGCATGCCAACTTGCAAATGAGGACACCTCATCATCCGTAACATTCCCTTGGATCAAAATTAAATTACCAATTAGAAATTATTGAATGTTCAAAATCATGAAAAATAATTACAGAACTTGACTTCCATTCCTTTGCTGGCTGTGTCTTCTCACTCTATCCTTTTCCAGTAGATATGATGCTATATTTAAGGTAGAATTAGTGGGGTCCATGAAACCTATCTTCAACTAATAATAGTCATTAGATAAACTTCAGATCAAGGGCTGACTGATCTTTTCAGACCGATTTGAGAAAGGACCTCCTCCTTTTGGAAAGGATCTCTAAAAAAAGGATGCATGTCCAGAATGGGGCCCTCAGTGTTCATCACCAACCTATAAGATGAGACATGAAATAACACATCAACTTGCAAATGAGGATACCTCATCGTCCTTAATATTCCCTTGGATATTCTCTCATGTCATGATATCTTTTAAAGTGGCATATTCATTGATGATACCCATAGGAGACATTGATTCAAATGTAATTCAATCACATCCCAAATTAGCTAGGGTATCTGCTAAATAATTACCTTCTCTTAGGGTATGAGATAAACACAATCCTTTGAACAAGTCTATCAAATCCCAAACCTAGTGTAGAATATACTCTAGTCTCTAGTTTGATGAGGAGTGAGCTATGTTGGCATTAACTACCACTTGTGAATCACCTTCTATATCAATACTATTAATACCACATTTATTTTCCAATACTAATCCAAAGAACAATGCTTGGACCTCATCCATATTTTTTTTCCTTGAAGGAAAAGGGGCAACAATAACTGCTATCACCTTGCCATGCCAATTTCTAATACATGCCTTAATACCCAACTTTACTGGGTTGCCCCTAGATGAGCCGTCAAAATTCAACTTCATGAAATCCGTAGCAGGAGGTAATCATTTAATCAATGACCTATTTGTTTGTAGATTAGATTTCCAATTAGGAACAAACCCAACATGAACAATAATAAAATGCCAATTTTTAAATAGTTGACGATCCCAATTTGAATAATAAAACTTTCCTTTAACAAAGTGGATATTAGCAATAACAGTTTCTGAAATTGATTTTTGCAATCCCTCTAAAACTCTATCAAGTGGAGATACCTCTTTTCTGGCTTTCCTCTTATTATGTTCCCACCATATGGCCCAGATGATAGTCGTAGGAGTACACTTCCAAATACTAGAAAACATTGAGAATGAATACATGATCGACCAAGATTGGAAAAGAGACCATAAAGAATTAGGTAAAGGTAGTGAGAATTGAAGCTTCTGTAATACAAATGTCTAGCAATCATGAGAGAAAGGAAAATTAAGTAAGATATGATCAATGGTTTCATCTTCCTTATTACATAGACAAAACTTGAAAGGTTGAGTAATACCAAGTCTAACCAGGTGATCACTAGTAAGAATCCTTTTACATAGTGCTAACCATGCATAACACCTCGCTTTTGAAAGAACTAAATTATTCCAACAAAATGAAAATGCTCTACTCTAACTAGATGCATGCTCCAAGCATCTGATTGCATTGTAACAATCCTTTATTGAAAATTTACCATCCTTAGAGGGGGCCCAAATAATCTTATCAACTCCCTTGGAAAGGAACACTTCTCTTTGTGAGAAGATCTCATGAAGGAGTGATATATGTTTATCATTTAACAATAGTTCAGATGGATCCTTCCAAATAACTTTACCTGAGAATATTTCAATTGCTAGCACATAATCCCATAGCATAGAGCCCCATTTACTCTTTGACATACTGATGAATTCATCCAAATGGTGTGTTTGGATTAAATGAGGCAAACCATTCCATGAATCCTCACATAGTTTAACACACTCCCCATTGTGAATCACCTAGAACACATACTTACAAACAATATCTCTTGAAGAAACCATAAAGTTCCAAATTGTAGATCCATAAGGAGGGTTTGAGATGGGGAAGATTCTAGTTGGATTATGATTATCGAGGTATTTACCTTGTATGATTGTACACCATTTGGCCTGAGGTTTCTCATATATCCGCCAAATCATCTTCCCACCAAATTATTTGTTTCTAGATTTCAAATCATGCAAACCCATACCCCCCATTAGCTTACCTTGTGCCATATCCTATAGAGAGACTAAATAAATTTTCTTATCATCTGACAAATTTCCTTTCCAAATGAATTCCCTGATAATATTTTGCAAATGATGAATAATAGAAGAAGGGGCACTGAGGATTGAAATGTAGTAATTTGGGATAGCTGATAGCACCGCCTTAACAAGAATAATTCTTCTTGAAAGAGAAAACCATCTAGCCTTCCAATCAGAGATTCTGGCCTTAATTCTATTTATGATAGGATTCCAAAAATATGATTTTTTGCTCCCCATGAAGAATGGAATTCCTAAACAGTTAATTAGATGGTAGTTTATCCACCAAAAATCCAAGGATCTTAATAATCCTTTGAGATTTGGACCCATCTATGTTAAACACAATTTTTTTTGATTTAGCAACATTTATTTTCTGGCCTAAGACAACACTATATGTATCTAAAACTTTCTTCATGTGCCTCACTTCCTTGACACTTGACTTTCCAAACAACAATGTGTCATCAACAAATAATGAGTGTATCATCGATATTGATGTGTCTATTATGTGAACACCCTGCCACAAGCCAAGATCATATTTCTTCTTTATGAATATGCTAAATGATTCTGCCATAATAATAAAGAGAATCAATGATAGCGGATCACCTTGCCTAACCCCCTGGAATGAAGAGAAGAAGCCAATTAGGGCTCCATTTAATAGTACAAAGAACCATGCTCCTAAAACACATGCATTTACCCATCTGCACCATTTATTTGAAAAGCCCATTTTTTAAAGAACTTTAAATAAGAAATCCTAGTTAACCCTGTTATAGGCCTTCATCATGTGAATTTTAACAACAAAATTTGAAGATTGATCCTCATTAATGGTATGAAGAACTTCATGGGAAAAAATGTCTCCTTCCATTGTTTCTCGGCTTGACACAAAGTTGCCTTGTTCTAAAGAGATGATGAATGAAATTAAATGTTTCATTCTCATCTCGATAGCCTTAGTCACTAGCTTTACTGACCCCATATTTGCATGTGTATGGTTGGTGTGTATGTTTATATTTATGTTTGATGTTCCTGATATGGTTGAGGGATGAAGTCGTAGTTAATTTATTGTGAGATCCACATGATTGGTTGATCCCCACCATTATCTATTAAATATATTTATACATGTATGTACATGCTCATCTTTTATGCAGGATTTCAAGTACCAGGCATTGACTTCCCTGAATTGTCAGGATGAGTGTGCCCTATCGCAATATCTCAATTGTAAGAGAGGGGAGATAACATACATGTCCAATCCCAACCTAAGCCATTAATTGTCCAGAAATAGTGGACAAATATATGATTTTATACCTATCCAGATTCATCAAGGTGACGTAAATTTGTGAGCCCTTCCTTTAGGCTTGATTATTGCATTTTGATTTAGTCAATTTTGCTTCATGGTTGCATGTCATGTGGTTTTGGTGTTAACATGGATTGAGAAATTAATTAAAATTAATTTAATGAGATTAAATAATTACACCTTATGATTCATTAAAATATTAAATACAAAGTTAATTAATTAATGAAAACTAATTAATTACTTATGTTTAATAAATAATTTAATTGCAAAATCAAAATTATTTAAATGAGAAATTTAATAATTATTAAATAAAAATTTAAATTTAAATGCGCAATTTGAGTTAAGTGGTTATTAGTTGAGTTGCATATTTTAAATTAATTAAAATTAAATAATGCAACTTAAATAGTGCATACACTTAAAATTGGCTTGATAATTTAATTAAATATTTATTATTTAATTAATATTTATTTCCTCTATTATTAAATAAATTATTTAATTTATTTAGTACATTCACTTATCTAATTCTTCTTATCCCAGGTCCTCTAATTAGTCATATTAGAGTGATTTAATGAATTAGTCAATTACACAATCACTAGATGACTAAGTCCTTTAGTCCATTTCATAGACCTAGTCACCTGACACATCACCTTGGCTAAAATAATTAATTTTTATTAATTATTAATAAGTCATTATCCTCACAAACACATGTCCTATTCTTAAGGGCTATTTGGCCTCATAAGCCTTAGTCTCATGACCACATGTCCTCTTCCAAACTTGGTCAAGAGCACATTCCCTATTCCTAAGGAGCTTCTCTAGCCACCCCAAAGAGTCAAAGATGACTCATGGGACACTTGTGCCAAGAGTCCTTATGGGGAAAATGTCTTCCCATCTTCTTCTCAAGGGTCTTTGTGAGACACTTGACATGTGTCTTTCCCTTCCACCTTTCACTCCTCTTTGTCAATGTAGGAGGAACATCCCTCCTATTCCTCCTCTCACATTCTAACTACATCCCCATTTCTCTCAATCCCTTCAACCAAGTCAATCAAGCATTCAAGCATTTGAGAATCCAAGCAATCGAGCCATTTTAGCATTATTGTAAGCATTTTCATATCATATTCATTCGTCAAGTTTGCATTCACTATCATAGCATAAGGCAATCTAGATTTAGGCTAGCTTTTCATACATATCATCAAAATCTCCACACTTTGGAAGTATCTTCGACAAAAGGAGCACATTTGGAAATTTGAGAGCTCACCAAATCCAAGAAATCAAGGCTAGGAGGACAATGGAGATATGCTACATGGGTAAGTGAAGGTAAACCTCTTGTTTTTTTATTTCATTTCAATCCTTGTAATCTTCATTGTTGTGCACTTTAGATTGATTTAATAACTTAATATAGTTAGTATTTTATTTCTAGGATTAGTAATTTAATTTGCATACATTTTTGGCGCTCACCGTGGGGCAACCCATGAAATTTTAACCATTAAATTTTTAGTTTTCCGTGTGCAACATCTACAAGTTTATTTCTGCGCATTCATTTTTACCACACCAGTCATAACTTTATGTTCTGTCTTTCTATATTTCTGTGCATGTCTTATATTCTAGCACTTTCATCTCATTCTACTGCGCATTTATTTTTGTTGCGCATCCATTTCATCTTTTCGTGCATATATTCTCTGCAACTGCATTCCTGCACATTTATTGTCTGTTTCTGCACTTTTATTCACTGTAGTTGTGCATTTATTTAGATTCTATTTAAAATTTTCATTTTTCATTATTTCTGGTTTTAACTAATGAATTAACAATCTTTTGGTTGTCTTTGTTGGTCGATTAGGTTGTTTTGCAGGACATTTTATTGAAGACCCCTTCAAGACCACTAACGATTTCCTTGCAAGTTCCTTGGAAGATAAAAAGAGATTTGTAGAAAAGAAACCAAAATCTCGTTTGTGTTTAAAATATGACATGTTTTCCATTTTTCATGTGTCATCAATAGTTTAAATCAACTATTTGGTGTGTCTGGCTTTTAAAGCATTTGTGTAATTCTAAAATTATAACAATGTATCATCTCCCCTCGCCTTAGTGGATCTTGGGTGTAAGATAAATTGTTATAATTGTTAGAGGGTAGTCTTTGGTGGGAAAATAGGTACTCACCCCAAGGAACAACCCAACCGGTAACATGCTAAAGCCAAGCCCTTCCAAATCAGTATATAAAAAATGTCATTGTGATTAGTCTCACAATGAACATGTGTGAATTCATTATGGAAATTGAAATCTACTCTAGTACCTGTGTGGTGCATTAAAGTCCCTACATTGCTAAGGTGAAAATCTTGCTTTGAAAGGATTGGTAGAGTCCTCTTAATTGAGAATATAGATTGATCATAGCCACTTTAAGGGATGTCCTTACTAAAAAACTTTTTCTAGTTGCCAAAAACCTTCTATTTGCTGGTCATCCAAGCCCGTGAAGACACCCCACATTACTCATGGTTCATAGTAGAGATAGTGGTTAATGGGAAGTAATGACCCATTGAATTCAGAATTTGGTGTGCTAGAGAAGTGAGTGCACTGTAAGGAGGAGCCCATGCCTCCAAGTTCCTAGGCTATCCACTTTGGATATGCGTGGCTGGATTTTATCCAAGTGGGGATTCAACAGATATCGTCCTTGCCAACCATAGGATTTGTAAGCATGTTTGTGCATTCATTCTAGAAGTAATTTAGAAATTAATCATTTATGTCTTACATGTGTGTGTTTATGCATTTTCCTTGCCAAAAAAAAAATCATCTAAAGTAGTAGTCAAAAAGTCAAAACTTTCCTGGATTTTCTAAACAAAACAACAAAACACTAGAGTTGTGCATTTGTTAACAATTGTTGCGCATTTGATTCACTGCACTGCGCATTCATAATTGTCACTGCGCATTCATAATTGTCACTGCGCATATATTCAAACCTCCTGCACATCTGTTAAATACTACTACACATACATAAATTTTTCTACGCATTTATTACTGCACATTCATCACATAGGCCTTTTGTATGGACCTTATCATTTTCAAACATACTTTTTCAAATACCCAATTTTGTCCTCTTTGTGATTCTGGAAAAACATTTGATCTATACAACACCTTGATACCTAGTTTGACCATTTTTCTCAAAATTCATCATCATTTGATTCATCCATAGTCCTCAAAATCACCATTTAGTGTTGATACCTACTACTTTGAACATCATATTGATCTTTGTGAGTTTCCTATTAGGATTTATCATCCTTACCCAAGAACTTACTTAGATTTTTATCTTTTGATTGTCTTTGTCATAACATAGTGAGATCCATACCTCCTATAGATTTAGACTATCAACTCATCTCAACACTTCAGGGTCTCTTTCTACATCTATCTTTCCAACACACATCCATTTGTTCATCAAAACTTTCATCACATCATCATCTTTCACCTTTTTATGGTTCAAACACAATCTCAAAAACTCAAAGAGCCCATCAATTTAGAATCTGTAGACAAGATGGCAGGGACTAGTAGTGATGAAAATCCTTGGTTAAATTTTTTGACACAATTTTTACAACTGAGGAAGAACCAATAGATGAAGAATTGAGAGAATCCATGCAAGATCCTAGGGTCCATAAGGTCATCAAAATAATCTTATACATGGATAAAGAAAAATACTTCCTCATGCTTTCCCAACAAGGAGTTAGACTACCCACTGATTTTGATGTCTCTACTCTCAAAGAACCCCCTATGACAAATGATGAAGAAAAGACCTAGTGGTTCTCAAGAGACACATGCTCATGGAGCTATGGAAGAAAAACAACATAGTGCTTCCCACAATACACAAGGACCTACATTATCTTTCGACCCTATTTTACAACAAATCCAGATGCTTCAACAAAAGATTCATGATATTCAAACTAGATCTTCAACCAAGAAATATTCCTTAGATGATATATGTCCTTATCCTTTTGACAAGAATTTAACAATTATTCTATTCCCTCCTCATTTTGAGGTGCCTAAGTTTGACAAATATAAAGGGAATTCAGATCTGCAAGACCACATACATGAGTTTTGTGCTCCTTGTATAAAAGTCGCTCACAGTGACACTTATCTTATGCGACTATTTCCACATAGTTTAGGAGGACAAGCCATGGAATGGTTCTCCAAATTACTCCTAGGTATCAAATCATTCAATGAACTTATTGAAAAATTTGTGACTCATTATTCATATAACATCAAACATGAGGTCACTATGCTTGATCTTTGCAATGCACAACAAAAGAATGGAGAACATTTCCTTACATTTTTGCAAAGATGGCATCAATTATTTGTCAAATATCCATGAACAATTCTTGAACAAGAAAAGATGGATATCTTTGTGCATAACCTTACACTAGAAATGAGTTATAGGTTACAATTGCAATGTCCTCAAAGTTTTAACAAACTCATTGAAAATGGAGTCAAAATTGAGGAATCTATGGTTAGAAAAAGTGAGATTAAGCTCTACACTAAAGATAATGTTGGGTCTTCAAGCTCGAATCCCAATAACAACAACAATGAAAAACCAAAATTTTGGAATAAAAAAAGAACATTATCAATAATGGGATTATTGATAACTGACATGTTAAACCGACACAACCTATCTTAAATTTCACAAGCTAAGCCAATGCTACTCAACCTACTCAAAGTAATCAAACTGAAACACACAACACCAAAAATAATTCATCAAATTCAAGATTACCTTTTATGCCACACAGAAGAAATTTTACTCCTTTAGGTGAGTCTCTTGAATCTGCACTAAGGAAATTGGTCACAAAGAAACTCATTATACTTCCTAGAATTAGAGATTATGAACCTAGGGTGAAACCTTCTTGGTGGAATGATAATGATTATTGCAAATTTCATAGAGAGAAAGGTCATAAAACCAATGATTGTCAAAGACTTAAACATGTGATACAAGACTTGATAGAAAGTGGTGAAATAAGCATTGATGGACATACCTCAAACAAGTCACACACGGATTTTAAAGATCCAGTTCGTGAACATGAGAAAGTAATTTTTTCCAATACTAAGGGTGATAATCAAGCCAACTACAATACCACATCCTATACGTATGTTAACCACATCTCAGAATGTCATCCTTCTCAATATTATGCCAATGTGATTACTATCAAACAAAATTTTGAAAGCCAACCTATTAATGTCACAACTCGAGCCCAATCCAAGGTTACCTTACAAGGTGTCTCATCTAAACCTACTGCCTTGAAAAAAAAGTATGTCTATGTTCCAAAGTCTACACCAAATGTGTCAAATCAATACAATATTTTGGATCAATTGAAGAAAACACCTACCCAAATATCTATATTAGAGATTTTGCATTTGTCACCATCTCATAAAGATATTCTTGAGAAGGCTCTACTAGAAACTGATGTCCCTACAAATCTAGATCAGTCTCAATTCCAAGCTATGGTGGGACATTTGACCACTCCACATTAACTATCTTTTACTAAGCATGATGATCTAGCCATTAATCAACCACATAATGCTCTACTCCATATAGAAGTCCTTGTTCAAAATCATAAAATTAAAAGAGTTCTAATAGATGGAGGAGCTGGCTTGAATATATGCACTTTGAAATTAGTCCTTGCATTAGGATTTTCTAAAAATGTTGTGGATCCAAAGAATAAAATCACAACCAAAGCTTATGATGAAGAAGAGAGGTCATCCAAGGGATCCTTGGTTCTACCTATTAGAGTAGGTCATGCAGTTAAAGACATTCTTTGTCAAGTTCTTGATATGGAACTTGCATATAACATTCTTCTAGGATGACCCTAGATTCATTTATGCAAGTTGTACCATCAACTTATCATCAGTGTCTAAAATTTCCCTACAATGGTCAAGAAATAAATATCAAAGGAGATCCCAATCCTTTTCAATATTGTAACACTATGAAGATAAAACACGAGTCTTTGGTACCATACAATCGTGCTAGATCTTCTGCAACAACACCCATTGATCCAACCAATGTGGCATCAACATCTAAAACTAGTGGTATCAAAATAGACACAAAAGAATAAAGTATGGGAGAATACACTTTGGGTCAAACATATTGTATTACAAAGTCACCCTTGTCTCCTAAATCATATGGAAAATCTTTGATCATCAAACAACAATCGAAAGCTCCTTCTACAACTATTTATGGAAAATTTATAAGTGGGGGTACTATATCAAAAGAAGCAACTGAGCATAATGCTAATCATTTTGTTATTCAACACAAGAATGAGGAAGATGTAAAGCATGAATATATATCACCTAGTGTATATGGGAAATGATATAATTTGTTACAAAAGATGAGATATTAAGGCAGTGGACCTGTAGGATTACATAGGGACAGTGTTATAAAACCAATTTTGAAAAATCCAAATTATCAAAGGGATACAACAGGGTTAGGTTATAAAGGAGAAGGACCAAAGGAACCTAAAGGTAAGTAAAAGATCACATCTTTGAATAAATTTTCTAAATCTTCTGAGTTAGGATTCTGAAAGGATGGCAAGTATGTGGATAAGGAAAAATAGAGGATAGCAACATAAATCATTGATAGAATTAGGGATAATCAAGGACAAGATGATGATACTGACTCTAATGATTATAAATGGGATTCATTATTTGACTATACTAAAGAGACAAGAGTTGATGTTGTTCATACCTATAGTAACACTTATCATGAGGGGGAGAGTTCAAGGACTGAACCACTAGGATTAATCCCACATAGTACTACTCAAAACAATCATGAGGAAAGTGAGAATTATCTTGTGATAGATAATTCAGACGAGAGTATGGAAATAGACCTTACTGATACTATCATAAAATTTGACAATTTATCTATAAATACCATTACATCCTTTGAAATTGACCCCAATGATCTGTTATCCCTCGTCCATCTTGAGCTTATGGATTGCGATTCTTCTAATAATCTAGAACTTGACATTTTCCATAATGATGATGCAATTATTAATTATCTTGGAATTAGAGATCATCTACCACCAGGGGATCATAAGATTTCCAATTGAACTCAATGACATGGCTTATTTTGGAGAGCGTGCCAATCCTTTTAGTCATAAAAATATAAAAATTATAAATAGATCTAATGGTGAAAACCACTCAGTGGCAGTATTAGATCCAGAAAAAGTAAAAAGAAAAGATGCATCTGAGGGTAAAAACCTCTACGAGGTGCCCAAAGATGGAAGGATTGACACTCTCCCCAATTATATGTATTGAGAGAAATCTACAATACTTATTGAACCAACATTGCCTCTCAACATTGGAATGGAGGAGTCCAAGAAAATCAACATCTTTAACAGAATCAGAAAGAGAAGTATTTTTACAAATTTTCAAGGAAAGACAAGTCAACTTTGCCTAGTCTTATGTTGAGATGTCGAGATTAGATCCTAATATTATTATGCATCACTTGTCTATTACACCAGGGATTAAACTAGTCAAGAAGAAGGTTAGAAAGATGCATCCCCATATCCTACTCCTTGTGAAAGAAGAATTAAAAATCTCCTAGATGTTGGATTCATTTGAGCCATTGATTATACTAAATGGATTTTAAATATTGTACTAGTATCAAAGCCATACAAGTCTATCAAGATCTATATATATTTTCGAGATCTAAACAAAGCTTTCCCTAAAGATGAATTCCCATTGCCTAACATTGATATCATAGTTGATTTGACAATTACTCATGAGATGTTATCCTTAATGGATGGATTTTTAGGCTATAATCAGATCAAGATTGCACCAGAAGACCACGAGAAAACTATTTTCACATGTCCTTGGGGCACATACTATTGGAATCTCATGCATTTTGGGCTGAAGAATGATGGAGGAACTTATCAGCCGGCCATGACCACAATATTCCATGACATGATGCATACTATAATGGAAGATTATGTAGATGATATCCTAGCAAAGTCTAAAACTAGAGGTCATTTGAGAGTGCTAGATAGGATATTCACCTGGATGGAAAAATACAAGATTAGACTCAATCCAAAGAAGTGTGCATTCAGGGTTACATCAGGAAAAATGTTAGGGTATATTGTCTTAGCTAAAGGCATAGAAGTTGATCCAGAGAAAGTCAAAGTAATCATGGAGTTGTCTTCCTCTATAAATATTAGTCAATTAAGATCTTTAAAAGGATGGCTCTAGTCAATCAGAAGGTTTGTTTCTCAACTGGCAGACATAAGTCATCCTTTCCAACACCTATTGCATAAAGATATCTCATTTAAGTAGGATGAAAAGTGTGAAGAAGCCTTTGAAAAAATCAAGAAATATTTGGAAAATCCACCTACTCTCATGTCACCAATTCATGGCAAGCCACTTTTGCTCTACACTTCAGCTACATAAGTCTTCTTAGGTGCTCTTCTGGCCCAACAAGATCAAGAAGGTAAAGAAAAAGCTATATATTACATTAGTCACACTCTTGTGGGATATGAGCTCAATTATTATCCAATTGAATGAGCATGTTTGGCTATAGTCTTTTCTTCACATAAATGGAGTAACTATATGTTATCTCATTCTATCAAGTGTATTGTGAAGATAGATCCTTTAAAATATCTTTTGAGCAGGACCGCACTAACAGGAAGGTTGGCTAAGTGGGTGATGTTTCTTAGTGAATTTGATATCGAGTATGTGGATAGGAAGGCCATTAAAGGGCAAGTAATTGTAGATCAATTAGCTGAGGCACTACTAATAGATGATCATCCTATACATACATAATTTCCAGATATAGACATTTTGACATTATCTACACAGACATAGAAGTTATATTTTGATGGATCATACACTCAACATGGTTCATGAGCTAGAGTGCTATTTGTTACACCACAAGGGTATACAATACCAAAGTCTTACAAGTTGCTTTTCCCTTGTATGAATAATGTATCTAAATACAAAGCATTGATGATCAGATTGAAGATGGCTTTACAATGGAAGGTTACAGAACTGAATGTCAATGGCGACTCCCAGTTGATTATTAATCAAGTTAATGATGATTATCATACTAAATATGAGAAGTTGTTGCCATATAAATGTATGGTAGATGACTTTAAGCAATATTTTTCAATAATAACCTTTGAGAAAATTCTAAGAAATGATAATAAGGCTATAGATGCTATGGATACAATTGCTTCTCTTTTTGATGTAGAAGATACAAAAGCCCATTTTGAGATCTTGATGGAATCTTTAACTTATCCCGCATATGATGATCTTGATACAAGTATCATATGTCATATTATTGGACAAGAATCCCTAACTTATGGAAAGATATATACCTACCTTAAATATAATACCATTCCATCCAAACTATCTAGAAACCAAAAATGCACCTTTCTCTGCCAAGCCTCCCGCCATATCTTAATATTTAACACCCTGTATCGACGAGGTCTTGACGGTACTCTCTTACAATGTCTTGAACATGATGAAGCTCAATCTACCTTATGAGATGTCCATGAGGGTATTTGTGGGACACATTCAAGTGATCCTTCCTTAGCTAAGACGCTCATGCATATGGGTTACTACTGGCCTACTATGGAGATAGATTCCTTTCACTTTGCTAGGAAATGTAAGAAATGTCAGATTCATGGGAATCTTATTCATGTTCCAGCATAAGAACTCCATCCCTTTACAACCACATCTCCATTTAGTCAGTGGGGACTCCTCCTTGTGGGTGCAATCTACCCTCCATCTTCCAATGACCAGAAGTATATTATCACTACAATTGAGTATTTTACCAAATAAATTGAAGCCGTTCCATTGATCACTGCTATTGGAAAACAAATATCCATGTTTATCCTTAATTATATCATTTGCATATATGGTATCCCTATGCATCTTAGTACTGATCATGGGAAGCAATTCCAAAATAAGGACATGGATGAACTATGTGAAAAATTTCACATCACCCATCACTATTCCACTATTTACTACCCCCAGGATAATGGCCAAGCTGAGGCGTCTAATAAAACCATTGTTAAAATACTTCAAAAGATTGTTAATGATGTTGATCATGACTAGAATATCCAATTGAATCCTATCCTTATGGGCTTATCAAACATCTATTCATACTCCCACTAGAGCCACACCATATTCCCTTGTCTATGGTTATGAATCTATCCTGCCCCTCGAGGTCGAGTTACCTTCTCTACGTGTATCCCTAAGAGACTTGATTCTAGATGAAGAGTATAGAGTGACACAGCTAACCGAATTTGAATTGCTAGATGAGCACTGAAAAAGGGCCTTTGATAATTTGAAGGTCTATCAACAATGGATGTCTCACCAATATAATAGTAAAGTGAAGCCCAAAGACTTTCAGGTGGGTGATCTAGTCCTTTGTGAGAATCCAAAAAATTAGAAGCATCGCGAGAAGAAGGGGAAGTTCAAACCCAATTGGTTGGGTCCTTTTGTGATTACAATAGTTTATGGCTCAGGGTCTTATCAACTATCTACATTTGAGGGTGATCTCTTGGATGAGCCTCTCAACAATATGCACATCAAGAAGTTCTATGCTTAAAATCCCAATGCAAGGGATATGTATATAAATAAAATAAAATAAAATAAAAACAAAAGAAAATTGCAATAAAAACATGTTGTGAAAACCTGGAAAAAGGTGCCATTTGTGACAAGTTAGCTCCTCTCTCTATTAGGATTCTTCTAGAATCTCATCTAATGTATATATCCATAATAAAATGGTTAGTCCATATCATCCTGTCCAATGTATAAATCCATAATAAAACCCCATCATTCTAGTTTGTGTGTCTTTCTCCACCCATAATAAGTTAGTTCATCACCTAGCTGGGGGCATGTCCTTGACCTAGTTCAAGAAGTGGATCTATGATAGTCATGACTCATAGAAGACAAAATGGAGTATTTTCACCAGATAAACAAACACAATCAAAAGCTCTTACATAATGATATCTTGATAATGACTCATAACATGTGATATATCTTTCAAACGTGAATGCTTGTCTATACATTTGGAACATTCGTGCATCACCTCATTAGATCAATAAAATTAACAAAATCTTTTGGCAAATAAATGTGTATTCATGGAAAGCATGTTAGAATGATTGGTATAGGTTATGCATTCATATTTTGATTTCATTATTATCATTTTTCCTATGCTATTATGGGATGTCCTTGACATGGGTTTTAAGCTCCCATATGTCATTAATTAGAATAGTCGGGATGAGACATGATATTTTTCTTTGATTGTTGTTTGTGGGGTATTTTACGATGAAGTCGAAGGAACAAGTAATTGGGGTGTCTATGCATAAGTGCCTTCATCAATTTAATAAGCATTGAATCATACAATTTATGTTGTTATGAAAATGCTATTAATAGTGACGTGCCACACATACCTCGACTCCAAATATTTGTTCCTCGATGGATGGGAGAATATTTCTTGTCTGTTATGAAAGAAAAACTCATGTCATCTTAGTTTAATTATACTTAGATGCTTGTCAAGCTTGCTATATTAAACTCCATGTAAAAAGTGCTCAGGTCATCCTGGTTTAATTATACCATGATGCTTGCATTTTCTTGCAACATAATGAGCTCAGTGATGATAAACAAATTTTGGTTACCATGGTCTAAGATGTTTCATGAACTTGTGGAGATATTCATTTCATATTTGACTTCTCATTTCATTAAGATCCTCTTGCATACAGTCCTCCTTTTATAGGGTTTTATAGGACTTCTTGCTTATAAGTTCATCTGGTTTCTTTGTCCATTCTTCTCGTGTCGAACATATTGTTATTAAAATTGAGGATAGTTGGCATAAAAAACATAGGTTTCATATTGCATTATTAATTCCGCATATTCAATTTTCATCATTTATCAATTATCATAATTAGTTACGCATTGTTCATCTCATATATTATTATCATAATCTTATTTTATCTTATTAGCTTATTCATTTGTATATACCCATTTTTTCTGAAATATGTTTTTAGGTCATTTAATGGTATCTTATTATTATTGTCATCTTATCTTATCTTATTTTATTATCATCATCATTTTTTATTTGTACATATCCATTTTATATCAAAATACATTTTCAAATCATTTTAGTTACATATTTTCACTTATTATCCCATTGTCATATTATGTTTTATTAGCATTTAGAATTTGTCAAATTCTTGTATATATCCATTATGCATTTCATATATTTCATTATCAACAATTCCATGCTCATATAGTTACATCTCATTGTTATTCTATTGTCTATAAACATCATATTTATTATCATTATAGAATCATTCATTCACATATTTTTACATTACATTGCATTAGCTCAACAACATCACAAGATCATCAATTAGAAATTCATTCATCTACATGCATACCATCAAATAAACCATCACATAACATAATCATCATTCTAAGTAGCATCATAAAAAGATAATCATCACATGATAGATCATAAGTAAAATGCATATCAAATAAACCATCACATCCTGCATATGTCAGTATCCACATATTTTCACCATAACCACGATACATCATAAAAAAAATGTATCATAGGAAAGTCCATCACAGTATGTCTGTCATCAGTCAGAAAGTCCATAAAAACAATAAACTATCCAAATATCTAATGATATATCATATATAACAATGTGTCCATCAAGTCTACAAATACATCATGATACAATGATACAAATACAAACATGTATACAAAATGTCTAAGAGCCACTACCCCTTGATTCAGTCTTCCTATGTCTTCATGATGTGATGGAAGGCCCCACTGCATCTAGGTCACCTGAACCTATGGGTGGTCTAGGAGGACATGAGGTTGTGCCTCCACTGGAACCCAATCCTTGTCTATGAAAAAATTTCTTCACTACATAAGAGCTCTCTCAGAAGCTCCCTATCCACTAAATTCTTAGGACAACCTATCTGTATGCCTCCTTTCAGTAGGTGATCTCCCTACTCGCTCTCATCATCATCCACAAATTATCTGCATGAGGTCCCAAGGCCTATGTAGAATCAAGCTCATCTAATAAGGTGTTAGCGTCACCTAGTCACTCTATGGACGAGTCTCTCTCTAATCTCACCTTTGTCATCTCTACATCTAACCTCTCCACTCATGTCTCTAGTTTGGGGACGTGGTCCACCTATACCTATGTCATTGCTAGTCTGACTAGCAATGTGTCAATATCTATATCCTCCTCCTGAGCCTCCCTCTATAAGTATGGGTCTTGGCCCCCCACATCCATAGCTACTTGATCCTCCTATGCATGTATATCCAAAATATGAACATCCTCTACAGCTATGTCGGGCATATGCTCATCCTACACCTGTGCACCTTGTACCTTTATATCCTGTGCTGGTGCATGTACCTATGCTATTGCATGTATCTTTACTTGTGCCTATAATGTGACATCTGACTATTCTAGGGCACCTACCTATATCTACATAGGTGGTGGCCTAGGTACCTATCTTGCCGGGGGTGGCATGAGTCCCACGTTCATACTCCTCTACCTCTCATTCAAGGTCTGTCTATGTCTCCTCTCCCTCCATCGGGACCACCACCACCACCATCACCACCATCACCTCTACCATCTCTCCCTTTGCCTCTCTAGCCTCTCCCCCATCTCCTATCCCTCCTGCCCTCTCCCACGTCTCATCATGGTGGCCTCTCTACCAAATCTATCAACCTGGGGAAGGCGTGGTCTCTTAAATACCTCTCGTACTTAGCAGTCACACCTGGATCAACCACCCCCTATCTCAATGATCATGATTGAAATGACATGTCCAAAAAATCCTATAGGCTATCTCAAATGATAGCATCGACCCCCAATCCTACCTCTCCTGATGAGTACAGGAAAAATTTGTCATGCCCTGGGGCATCTCCTGAATTTGACCAAACTATCTTAGTACCCAACCAACTAGTTGCTTCTCTATGATAAAGGGAGTCTGCCCAATCAACCACCTAGACTCGAAACAAAAACCCAATCATCACTCATCCTCTTAGGGCTCATAGTTAATATATGGTCTCCATATGATACAAGGAAGGGAAGGATGAAGGGCCAAAGGTGCACCTAAATCACAACCCCCTTGTAGAGATCAAACACGCGAAAGAAAATAGACAACATATAAGGGAAATAATGTAGAAAAAATCATTTATTATTCATCAAATAACCTCATACATGTCAAGCTATAAGGCCTTCCTAGTTATAGCCAATTACATTCAAATTTGATTATAGTAGTCCTCCAACATGTGAGGATTCATCCTTTATAGACTATCTTCTAACTCCTAAAACTGATCCCTAAAACTACAACCAACTACTTTATTTATACAAGAGGCTACCAAAACAAGTCACCCTTCAGATCCATCATTGGAGAAAGAAATGACTAGATCTAGGTCCACACACTTCCCAATGATCGATACCAACATTAACTCCATGACCAAAATTAAATGCACAAGTTAGCCTCAACAGGAAATCAAAATAAACCACTTGGTGAGAAATAATACCGAGTGATAGGAAATAACTTGACAACCAAAAGAATTGAGCAACAATCAAGCCAACTCGGTCAATGAAGGAACCAAGAAAAAACTGAGCTTGTCAATAGAAATAGGAAAATATCACTGAGAGACAAAAATAATATATCAAGAAAACCTAACACTTCTAACTTATTTTTGGTGACAGGATTGCCAAGGACCTGAGATGCTCCTACATCACCATATCACGGTATCAATAGTGTTAAAAGCATGTCTCTAGAACTCTAATTGTCCCAGCTTATGTTGAGACTGAATAGATGCATATAAAAATATATAAGGCTTTTCAACACGTCAGAATCACATTGCAATTGGTCGTGTGATCGCGATATGCTCCCACTCCCATATGTGAAGCAATGCCACTCCTGTTGATAGTGATGCACCCCTCTGGTACACCACCTAGTGAAGATCATGATATAAGTGTGCTAATAGGAACATACCCCAAGAAAATCAGGTCATGTCCTCCATCATCCTCTATAATGTGTGACCCCATCTGATTGCAAAACCATGTGACCACCGGTCCGGATAGACATACCCGTTGATCATTCTAGCCAATACTATAGGGAGAGGCTCGTATAGGTCTACCATGTCCTCCTAGTTGATCTCTACCTCATCGATCTCATCATCACTAAAAATGTCTCTACACTCAACCAAGCCTCTGTGCCTATCATACTGCATCAACTCTCCTATGATGGGCAGACAGAGGATGAAATATACATCCTCTAGGGTAATTGTCATCTCCCCTATCGGAAGATGGAAGGTACTTGTTTCAGAGTGCCACCACTCTACCAATGCTATCAACATCCCTAGAGTCACTTGAATCTCGAGCGTATAAATCACATGATACAACCCTGTGGCCCCCATCAGTAATTTGTCTATCTCTGACAATGCTGGCCTCAAGTTCTGTGTGATGAGATATCTCTCCCGTGACATCAAAACATTAGTGATATCTTCCTATCACAATCAACACAATGAATAAAATATTAGGTTTCTAATAGATTGATCTATCTATCTATCCTATATCTAAATCAAGAACATGTTCATCACATGTCTCAAAAGGATAATTCTATCAATTATCTAATCAGGTCGGTTGACTAGCGACCATGCTAGCGACAATTAGAAAATTCTATCAATTATCTAATCAAAATTATTTAAATGAGAAATTTAATAATTATTAAATAAAAAATTAAATTTAAATGTGCAATTTGAGTTAAGTGGTTATTAGTTGAGTTGCATATTTTAAATTAATTAAAATTAAATAATGCAACTTAAGTACTGTATACACTTAAAATTGGCTTGATAAATTAATCAAATATTTATTATTTAATTAATATTTATTTCCTCTATTATTAAATAAATTATTCAATTTATTTAGTACATTCACTTATCTTATTCTTCTTATCCTAAGTCCTCTAATTAGTCCTATTAAAGTGATTTAATGAATTAGTCAATTACACAATCACTATATGACTAAGTCCTTTAGTCCATTTCATAGACCTAGTCACCTGACACACCACCTTGGCTAAAATAATTAATTTTTATTAATTATTAATAAGTCATTATCCTCACAAACACATGTCCCATTCTTAAGGGCTATGTGGCCTCATAGGACTTAGTCTCATGACCACATGTCCTCTTCCAAACCTGGTCAAGAACACATTCCCTATTCCTAAGGAGCTTCTCTAGCCACCTCAAAGAGTCAAAGATGACTCATGGGACACTTGTGCCAAGAGTCCTTACGGGGAAAATTTCTTCCCACCTTCTTCTCAAGGGTCTTTGTGAGACACTCGACATGTGTCTTTCCCTTCCACCTTTCACTCCTTTGTTAATGTAGGAGGAACATCCCTGCTATCCCTCCTCTCACATTCCAGCTACATCCCCATTTCTCTCAACCCCTTCAACCAAGTCAATTTCAACCCTAGGATTCTCCACCTTTCAATCTCCACCCTTAGATCTTTCCACCCAGGCTTGAGTCCTCTAAAAAACCTATAAAAGGATCCTTCCTCTTCCTTTGAGAGCCTAATAGAAATAGTGATTTCAAGAATTAAAGCATTCAAGCATCCAAGGAATCAAGCCATTTTAGCATTGTTGTAAGCATTTTCATATCATTTTCATTCATCAAGTTTGCATTCACTATCATAGCATAAGGCAATCTAGATTTAGGCTAGCTTTGCATACATATCATCAAAATCTCCACACTTTGGAAGTATCTTGGGCAAAAGGAGCAAATTTGGAAATCTGAGAGCTCACCAAATCCAACAAATCAAGGCTAGGAGGACAATGGAGACAAGCTACATGGGTAAGTGAAGGTAAACCTCTTGTTTTTTTTATTTCATTTCAATCATTGTAATCTTCATTGTGGTGTACTTTAGATTGATTTAATAGCTTAATATAGTTAGTATTTTATTTTTAGGATTAGTAATTTAATTTGCATACAAATAACACTTTATTATAAAAAGTAGAACTTAAGCTTTTAAAATCAGGTTGAGTTAAAGTGACTTAAATATGAGGAAATTAAATAAATAATTCTTTTAATAAATTAAAGTTGATAAACTGAGGTCGTAGTTGAGTTCTTTTTTATGATTTGGAGTTAACAACTTTATTGTTTTTAATAGTTGAGTTCTATTTTATTATTTTGGAGTTGCATTGTTTCAACTTTGGTAGCTAGGTTTTCTATATAAGATAGCTAGGAGACCACTTGGGAGATAATTTTCAATCAGGTTTTGAGGAATTCTCTCTTGGAAATTTTTGAAGGATTAAAGTTTTGGTGTTTCTGAAAGCTTTGAGTTATTATTTCATCACATCTATTATGTTTTGGAGAATCGTGGTGCTTGGAAGTTGAAGAAATATTTTAAAGCTTGGATTTTAGGAGTCTTCGATTTGACCTTATTTCTTGTAATCAGTTGGGGAATTTTAGGTAGGGTTTGAAAACCTATTTTTATCATTCTTTTGAAAATATTGTCTACTTTTTTATTGGAATTGATTGTTGAAAACTATGGTTTTATTTGGATTGTGGATTATTGTTTGATTTTTCATTGTTTTCAATTTGAATTGGTTATTGAATTTCTTTTGCAAAAAAACCTAGAATTTTTTTGAATAACAATAGGGACAAACTTGAAATTAATTCAATTAGGGTTTTTTTTGTATTTGTTGTTGAAACCCTAGGAATTAAATCAAGTTAAAAATAATATTTTCATATGAGCATAATCTTTTTATAGAATTAAAAGAAAGCAATAAAGATTATATATGTGGAGGAAAAGATATTAAATCATGAATTAGAAAATCAATAGAAAAATAAATGCATATGTATTTGGACATTTGAAATATATATGTATATATATATTCAGATTTAAAAAATATTATTATTTATTAATTTTTGGATTAATTTTTTTAAAAAAAAATTATTATTATTTATTTATTTCAAAAAAAAATAAAAAATAATAAAGATTAATTTTATTTATTTTTACATGTGGGCTTTAGTATTAATGTTTTCATTTATATTTATATTTAGAAAATTAATAAAATTATTTTATCATTAAATACATGGTGTTTTGATATGCATGGAGATTTTAGTTAAATACTTATTTAAAAAATATATATGCATGAGATTTTTTATGAATATTTTCTTAATAAGTCAAACCAGACTTTAATAAGCAAAATTGATTATTCTTAAACAATTGAGACTTGTGTTATGGTTTGACTACTTGGTATATTCTATTGCCTTGTTTGATGTTGTTTATTTGGGGAAATTACATTTCCTTTAAGAGTGGTATACAGAGGTTTGGGGGCTTCGACTTCTATGTGACATGTGCATTTTCAGTATTTTTGTAATATTGACTTGGTCACAATTATTTTTACCCAACCTAATTTCTTAAGCTCATTATTTTTTGAACTCTTTGAGAGGGTATTTAATATCATGTTATAGTTTGAGGAACAACTTGTAATTGTGGGATTATGGTTTGAGGACTAGTGTGAGTTCCAGTTATCTTTTATGGAACTAAAATTGATTATCATGCTTTATATGATTTGTGAGATCTATTTATTACTTGTTAGCCTAGGGGAGGTTAAATAGGTGCATTTTAGGGGAATAATGGCTTACAATAGGGGTCTGTGACCTAAAGTGGTCAGTACCAAGGTAACCTATCGTAAGTTGTGTAATAAGTGATAACTTAATTATTTTTTTAAGACAAATATTAATAATATAATTGTATGCATTGCCCATGGCTTGAGTGCTTGTATAGGATAAGGATGGGAATAAGATGATACCTAGAGAGTAAGTATGATTAGAGTTCCTCATCTTCATGAGAGAGTATTTTGGTAATATTTTTTTTAGACAAATATTAATAAGATAATTGTATGCATTGTCCATGGCTTGAGTGCTTGTATAGGATAAGTATGGGAATAAGATGATACCTAGAGAGTACGTATGATTAGAGTTCCTCATCTTCATGAGAGAGTATTTTCGTCCCGTATGGGTCATGTTGAGGGTCTGAGGTCTAGAATGACCAGTCCAAGGTAACTCAACCTGATAAACACTTGAGGGTCTGGGAACTAGAGACACTAGTCCAGGGTAACTCAAGTAGTTGTCCATGTGATGAAACTCCCATAGTATGTAGCCTAAGTCTCCTTCGTAGTTTTTGCATTTTCCTCTAGTGGTATGTTTTTGGTATTTAGTACTTGTTTGTATTTTTATATTTACTATATTTTCTTTATCATTAGTTGGTGGTACCTTTTGAGGGAGAGAGTCTTTAGGATCCATTGCTTAGGTGTTATTTTGTGTTGGATTTTTTGAATGTTATTCGAGTGGGGTCTATTTTATCTCCTCAACATTGTAGGAGTGGACCTTTGGTTCTACGAGGTCACGTGGTAGTGATTCTTTTACCATTTGAAAATTTGACATTCTTGTACTGGTGTTGGATAATGCTTTTGATGTTACCTTCTTCTTGTTCTTCATTGGAGGTTTTTTCATATCTATCTTCTGATGTGCATATTTATACCTTGTATCAATTATTTAGATGTAATTCTTTTGGGATATGGTACTATACTTTGTATTTGGTTATTGTTACATACCCTATGAATTATGTAGAGGATGTTGTTTCATTGTGTATACCTTATTGTATTGGTTGTATCTATGTTTCTTTTATACAAGGTTGTACTTTTTATTCAGTTGTATATATGTGATTTTTAATTATACTTAATCTAAAATAATTAATTAATGTACATGTAATTCTACATCATGGAACCCTTGAGAGTTGTTAATTGTGATTGAGCTGTACTTATGTTGTATTGCTTCCGCATTGTTATCATTATTATTTTGTAAACTCTTAAGAAAAAAAATTATTCTGTAAACATAGCAACATATTTTTGGTTAAATTTTCCTGGGTTCCCTGGTGGGGCATTACAACATAATAGACAAATTTCTTTTAACTAAGGGAAAAGTGGATCCTTAGAGAGGATTGATATACTACCCTTTCCCCCCAAGTGTGGAGACAAGAATAAGGAGAAATATGACCTATTATGTTACTCACAAAGTATGATCACACTTGAAAATTATACCACCATGAATGAAAATGAGCCCCTAAGGGATAGGCTAAAAATGTCACATAGTGTGGAGCAATATGTTACAACTAGCGGTTGTAGTTGTACCAAAAGATCGACATGTTAATGCCTGATGTAACTACTAGAATTAGAGAAGATGAATGAGGTTGTTAAACCATGTCACAAATTCTAAAGGGGGATGTTGGTGGTTAGTCCAACAATCCCCCCCTCAACATCACCTGAGGGGATTCAAACTTGTGACCAAGCTCTAATACTACTTGTTACAACTATATGTAGTTGTTGCACCAAGAGATCGACCTATTAATGCCCGATACAACCATTAGACTTATAAAATATACAAGAGTTTGTTAAACCATGTCACAAATCCTGAATGGGGACATAGGAAATTAGTCCAACACAACATAATAGGATTTTAAATGTTATTTAAAGAAATAAGAATTGAAAATTAATTCATTACAACACGTTATGTGAATGATATCATAATCAATGAGTTTCTGCATTTTGTAATGTAAAGCTTGACATTCATTATTGGAATGGTAATGATATCAGTGATACATGCAAAAAGGGAGATTCACAAGATTTTAACTATGCTTCTTTTTTCATTTAGGTTGATTAATAAACTTAGTATAGAGAAGGTTGGGCAAAATGATTTCTTAATAAAAGATAGGTATAGAAGAAATGTTTGGTGATAAAGGAGGGGATGTTGACAAAGGAGGAGATTTGAAACCTTTCACTTCTATATATTTATCATAAATCTCAAATATTTTTTGAACACATCCTAAAATATATTGGATATTATGAAGAGAATCAAGTTGAACAAATGACACACTAGGCCCTATAAAGAGTCTTGTGTTGAAATTAGGAGCTTTGTATTCTCCCAAAAAAGATGGTGTGAAGTCTAATAACTTCCAATAATCTTGTAAAAGGGAACTTGTAGGAGAAGAAGTATATTTAGGGGGAGAAGATGCATTTTGTTTAAATGGTGTAGGATAGATGGAGAATTGAATTCAATTCATGAAAATTTTTATATTTCATCATTAAAAAAAGGGTATACATGATGTTGTTATAGATGAACTTCACTTTGTGATGAAGTGTTGAAAGAGAAGTGTGCATAGAATGTAACCATGGTCTTCCTAAGATAAGGTTATAATTAAGAGCATAATATATGACATGAATATGTGTGGGTAAAATAACAAGACCCACCTTAATAGGAAAAGTGACAATACCCAAGTTTTGTTTAGCAATATTTTCAAAGCCATAGATAGGCATAAAATTAGGTTTGATTGAAGAAACATCCACATTTATCTTGTGTAACAAGTCAATTCTACAAACATTAATACTAGATGCATTATCATCTAAATTTATTCGAATAAGATTATCATTTATATGGAAAAAAACCATAAGATAATTATGTTGATCTTGAATTTCCTTAGGATGAAACTCATCTTGAAACATATTTTGAGATTTTTTATTGGTCAAATTGATGCATTCTAAGATGGAAGTTATATTGTCTTTCTTAGGAGGTGGGATAGTCATATTTATCAAGGCTTGTTGTAACAATTTAGGATAAGTAGGTGAAGTTTGAAGAAGCTCCCAAAAGAGATATCTTGGTAGGAGTAGCACAAAGTTTCTCTACTAAATCATACTCCTTTCCAAGATTTTGTGGGAGATGGGGTGGAGAGGGGAGAAATTGTTTGGAAATGGGAGAAAAAACTGGTCGTGTAGGTTGTCTATTAGTTCTTGTGTTATAAGTATGAGAAACTGCATGATAGTCAGGTTGTTGAGCACCTTTCACAATCATGATCAATTTATTTTGAGTTTGAGGCATATCTTGACAAACATGGACAACAACCTTAGGATTTTCACTACCCAAAACATTGAAAAAATTAACTTTATCAAGCTTGTGATTGTTCATGGGTTTATCACTAGAAGGGAGAGAAGATCAAGGAAATTGGTAATAATATTAACCTCCTCTTCCAAATTATCATCATTAGTGAGATAATATTTAGAATGAGGATTAGGGATTTGCATCAATGCTTCATCTCTAAAAGAGATGTCACATGAAGATAAGGTGATATTAAGAAAGGTATCTACAATATCCCCTTCTTGCTCCAAAACATCCTCACAAAGGGGACACGTCTTAGGAGAAGGGTCATCACTCATTAAGTCTTCATTGGTAGAGTGAAAACCATTGAGATGAATGAAAGGCAAGTTTCCTTAATGGAATGAACAACCATATCAATTTTATCATTTTCCTTCACCAAGGTACCCTCATGGGGGAGATGCATATCAAGAGAATAATAGACATTATCTTGTAATGGTTCATCCCAAATAGGGAGATCATTGAGAAAAGGATTATTATCTTTTCTCAACATGTTCCCATTAGAATGAGGGTCCTTCAAAGAGAAAAATGAACTTTAACCTATAGAAAATATTCATGATGATATGTGCAAAATGTATGACACTATATGCATATTTTTACAATGCAAGTGCATAAACAAGAAATGAAATGATCTATATGCAATAAAATGATTATTAACTAATGCATGAAATAATTTTTTATTTTATTTTATTTATTGTTTTGAAATAGGAAAACATGAAATGAAATGAAAGAATACAATGGATCCATGATATAAGTTCAATTGAATGTAACTAGATCTAAATAGATAAAAATGCAACAATCTAATGCATGAAAAGAAGATTTAAATGCCTAAAGTGTAGTAAAGGTGTGATGTAACTATTGATTAATAAAATGCATACAAAGTAGATCTAGACACCAAATCAAAGTGAAAATATCATGCAATGAGGATCTAACCACCAAAATAAAAAAGAGGAAATGTCATAAGTCAGATTTGAAAAAATATACAATATAAAAATTGGATCACATAAAAGGGATATTTTCCCAATTCATATGGTACATGGGAATAAAAAACCACTTGAAATTAAATATTATTAACACCACTTGGTAAGAAATATGCCAATGCAATATCAATGCTTGAAGGGTTTTTATTCATTTGTTGCTTAGAATTGAGAAGGAGAGGAATGATATTGCTAAATAAGAATAGATCTGATCTAATCCAAGTAAAAAGTACATGTAAATGAGAATACTAAGGAATTTGATTGCACTTGGAAATGTAATAGGAGAAGTGAGTTTTTAGACTTGAATTTTTGACTATCAAAATCTTGGAATGACTTGTAACTGTAGATCTGAGACCTAAAATTTTTAACTTGAGTCTTTGCTAAATTTGAGCTGAAAATGTAGGGTACAGGGTGAAACTCACTGTATAGTTGGGGGATAGAATGCCATAGGCATTCTATACCAGGAGATTTTAGCTAAATTTTTCTTGGTTTTTCTACTGTATCTAAACTTATTGATGGCTCTATAACCTATTCCTATACACACAAAAATGAGGAAGAAGATTGGATAAAGGGGTTTTCCTTGGTCAAAACCCTATTCAAGAATCAACCTTGAAAATGAAAGGAAATTACATAAGGAAATTTAAAATAAAAACCATATCTGAATTGCAAATCATCTTATACCTTAATGATACTATGCCTCTTTGGATGTGATCACAAATGTTGATGCAATAGTTTGATCTAAAATGAAATCATGAAGGAATTTTCTTGAATGATGGATATTGTAGTTTTCCAAAAATGCTTGATGAAGAAGAAGAAACAAATCTTTGAATTTTTGAAGACATGGATACTCAATTGTAGCAGAGATCTTGAACTTTGATTGCTTGGTTGATCATGAATTCTTGAAAACTTCATAGTGAATTATTGCACTTGATAATGGATTCTTGCACTTTACAATGGATACCAAAATGAGGAGACATAGGAGGTTAATATACTCAATCCATCATTTTGGGGGGTTAAAAATCAAGCAAGCTGACCATGGGACTAGATCTCCTGATAATCCCCTTACATAGGGCATTGGGCCAAATTTGGGCCCAAATTTTAGGGGAAAAATTCCAATGGTGTTATGTACCTAGGAAAATGGGCCAAAATTTGGACTAGGTATCAAGGAAATAGGGTAGGTGTAGGATTCCTAGGTACAACTCAATCTGAGGTCAGAATAGGTCACAAAGGCCAAAAATAGGGCTATAGGACCTAGGTGATGAAATGAATTATTTTATTGGAAGAAAAATAGAGGAGAATACTTATAAATAAGGTATACCATCAATTTTTGAAGAAATTGGATCAATATAGGACTTATAATGTTAATTTGAAGGTCCAATAAATGTTAGGAGAGCATGAAATCAATGTGGGAACCCATATATACTAAAATGGGGCTAAAAGTGAGAACCTAATTAAGGGTTCTTACTTTTTAGGGTGATACACTTTCATTGAATCCCACTAGTGATAAGAATTTAAGAAATAATTTCCATCAGGCCCTATCATATGCCTTTGAAATATCAAGCTTTAGGACCATTCCTAGCATGTGAAACCTCTCCATGTAGAGTGTATAATCTTACGAGTGGACACTACTGCATCAAGGACTTTCCTTCCAAGGAAAAAACATTTTTTTTGTAGTTGATAAAACCATCCAAAAAAGGTTTAATTTTATTAAATACAACTTTGGAGAAAATCTTGTATATAGTATTGTAGAAGCTAATAGGCTTGAAGTCTCCCATTTTTTTAGGATCTTGAATTTTGGGGACTAAAACAATGAAGGTTTTATTAAGCTTCTTCAATAATTTTCCTTTCTTAAATAAATCGTTAGTTTCCATTATGAAATCATAACCCACAATGTCTCAAAATTCTTGGAGAAAAGTAGGGGGAAGCCATCAAGATCTAGGACTTTATAAGAACCCATATAGAAGACAACAACCTGCACTTCTTCCTTTGTAACTAGAGCAATAATTTGGTCATTATCCTCATAATTGATAGTATGAGGGAGGTAATTTAAAATATAATCTTCAAGGGTACATGATCTAACTCCTTTGATATCACTATAAGCATGTTTATGATAACCTACAATCATTTCTCACAATTGAGGGTTCTCGGTGATTTATTGACTCAAATAATTTTTCAACGTCTGGATAGTATTACTCTTTATATGCCTACTTGTTGATATGTGTAAAAAATAAGAGTTACTATCACCTTATTTTAGTCATTATACCCTAGATCTTTTATTCCAATAAATCTCTTCCCTCCCCAAATTATTATTCCACTTTTTCCTCCAAGTCACTTCTTTATGGTGTAGAGATTGAGAGTAGTCTTCCATATCCAATAGATGTTTCATAGATTCAAGCTTGGAGATTACATATTTTTTATGGTTGAAAATGTCCCCGAAGGTTGATCTATTCCATCCATTCACTTGCTTCCTAATAACCTCAAACTAATGTGGGATTTGAAACATAGCTAACCCTTATACTTGGGAGTGTTCCACCAATTTTTAACACAAGCTTTGAATTCCAAGTGGGAAGCCTCTATTATCTTATAATGAAATAGGAAATTTCCACTTGGGGGTCTATCAATCCAATCTATAATAATAGGGTTATGATTAGAAATAGTCCTTGGAAAAGCTTTAAGAGTATCATTACAACCAATGTCCCGTCTGACTAAGACACAAAACCTATCTAACTTAACTTGAAACATGTTATTCCCCTTTCTATTGTTAGACTAGGTGAAGGGATGACCCATGATTTCAATATATAAAAGACCAATATTACTAATGAACTCCAAATTTTTTTCCATACTATCAGAGTAATCTATTAAACCTCCCATTTTTTCAGAAGGGAACAAAGGTGAATTGAAATCTCCAGCCACCATTTATAGTGCATCCAAATCATTAAGTATAAGAGAAGAGATCTCATCCCAAATTTCCTTGCACCCTGACCGAGTATTAGGAGCACAACATTAAATTAATGCAAAACATAGCTACCCAAGGTGAAATTCATAGCTAGAAAATTAGGAGAAAAGGAATAGATCTCACCTTTGAGTTTGTTAGGATTTGACATGCTAATGACTCCCCCTAAGGATCTATTAGCATCACTTATAAAGAAAGATGATCTTGGACATATGTTATTTGCAATACAAGTAAATTATGGGTAGTTTTCACTTCTTATAGTAAAAGAATATCTATTTTTAACTCCATAATATATCTTCTCAGTGCATATTGCTTTTGAAGACCATTTAGCCCTCTCATGTTCCTAAAGATGTCTAAAACCATCCTTAGAAACCATTCTTAATTAACTTTTTATATAATTAATATTCCTTTAACATTATAATTAATTTTAATTAATTAATTGTATTTTTCGATTATCCTACCTATTTAATTAAATACGTTCATTTACCTAGTGTATTTAAATTAAATTTTAATACTTCTCTCTAATGTATTAAATTTTATTTAATACATTCTCTCCATAAATCCCCTTTTAAATAAATTTACATTTATTTAATTTCCTCTATATTCCTAAATTCTTATAAACATTATTTAAATTAATTTATTTTAAGTCTTAAAACCTACCTAAAACCTAGCCTAAACCCATCACCTCACTCACTTGACCTACCATTTGATCTAATCCTAGATTAATTATCCTAATATATGTAATTCTTAACCTCATTAATTTTAATGGGTTGCTCACACATGTGTGAGAAACCCCCTCCAAAGTGGCCAACCACTTTCCATAAATGGCCACCTACACTCTTACATGATTTTCCCCTCTCCCCTCTTTGGGATTTTCTCACACATGTGTGAGAAACTTTGAGTCTCTCCCACTCTTCCAGTTTGTCTCACCTATTAAATGACCTATCACTTTCCAAGTTTCTCACACGTGTGAGTAACTCATGTTTTTTGAATGGTCATCCTTTAATCTATGTGTCCCTTATGTGGCTCCTATGTGGATGCCACATAGGTACCACCTCATCCAAACCATCCCATCTTTCCAAAAATAATATAAATAGGATCCTTTCATCTTGCATTTCATCCATCATTTGCATTATAGAGTTATTTTGTGAGTTTATTTTCAAGAAATCTAGAGCATTTAGCATATACATGTTAGTTTCATTTCTTAGTTTGAATATTCATAGCATGTTAGTTTAAAAATTTAATCTATGATAGTTGTATCTCATTCTAGCTTCATTCTCTCATCATTTTGGATCAATATTGAAAGCTAGTTTTATAATGCCCCCGCTAGGGAACCCAAGAGATATTAACCTAAAACATGCTACCAAGTTTGTAGAATAATTTTTTTCTTAAATGTTACATACAATGATGAATAAACAAGCGGAAGTAAAATATAAAGTCCATAAGAACATAAACATAAATAATAAATATAATCTCCAAAGGTAGATTACACATCGCAAGGGTTCCTTGACGTAGAAACTACGAATGCAATAACAACTATGAATTACACATTACATTATAATTCACATCTGAATAATAAAATACACATACTCATCAAAGATCCATTGCACATGTCATAGGGTATGTGATTACAATAAATTACAATTACAAAAGAGAAATGTAAGATCAAGAATATAACTCCAAGAAGATAGGAAAGGAAGTAACTGTAATCAAGATCATCTAGTACTGGAACAAGGATGCCAGAGTCTCAAATGGTAAAAGAATCACTTCCACCCAACCTTGTGGGAACCTCTGGTTCCACTCCCATGGTGCTAAGGAGATAACATCAAATCCCAAATGGATAACAATACCAAACAATCAGGTAGATTAGAAAGGATCTTAGAAGCTCCTATCTTAAGGTAAAACTCATAAGTACAAGGTACACATAATAATCCCAAAGGAAACCAACACATGTAGGAAATCTAGAATGAAATCAGGGAAGTGTCATCACATGAGTCAACTCTAAAGTCACCTAGTAGCCTCTCTGGACTCCAGCCCCTAGTGACTCTAGACTCCAGCCCCTAGTGACTCTATGCGGATTAGTAGTGACTCTATGCTAGACTCACCATCACTATTGGATGGGCAAGCATCTTCTCCCACTCACATCCTTAGCCTATACTAGCACTCAAGGCATGAGAGAGGAATCATTAACTTATTAATTCATTTTAATCCCTATTTAATTTAATGTTATCACTTGATTAAGTAACCTACTAAGGATACCCAGGTTACCACTTCCAGGCTTTGATGCCTCTAAAGTAAGTCACCTCCCTTCTAACACCTAGATAACCTACCCTAGTTTTAATAATCTCAAATCATGACTCTAAGTCAACATAGTCTCATAATACTCAAGAATTGGTTCCAAGAAGTGATAGGAACACATAATACAAAATCCATTATAAAATAAATCTCCATAAAGTTTGGGTTTCATTTGATCAATTTCATTCAAGTATGCAAAGAAAACAAATAGAAACAACAATTTGTAATCCCGCCTCTATTAACAGTCCTGCTGGGCTGACATACTAAATCCCTCTAACCCCAAATCACATAAGATAATTAAAAGATAAATAATAGAATTTAATTTAATAAACTAGTTTGTAATTTCCACCACAAAATTAATTTATCCAATAATCACTAATAGACTATAATTATATAAAAGACAATTAAATTCTAACCCTACAAATCAATTTATAACATCCATAAAATAAATTGATTCTAGACATTAAACTTACTAACCCAATATAATTTTATAGTCTAGAAATACACCAAACTGATTTAATTCAAAATAGCAAACACAATATAAAAATCACTAAAATTCAGCCAATAAATTTAAATAAATAATAAATATATTTACATAAACAATTCATCCAACCAAATTCCATTTAAACTAAAACATAATTATTTTTCCCAATTAAAGCATGCAAAAATGCAAATTTCCTAATTAAGTATCCCATATAAATGCACATAAATAAATAAAACCCATTATATTCACATGTAAAAAAAATAAAAAATATTAATAAAACAAAACCCATATTAATTTCCAAATGAAATGAACATAACTTAACTTTTAAAAATACAAAATAAAAATAAAACTATTTTTAACTTTTTATAAAATTAAAAAAAATTATTTAAAATTTAATTTACTATTGTGGGAGGGGCCCATTGTACCCCCCACCTACCATGCATACTTGGGGTATTGTCATGGCAGTCCCAAGGACTGTGCAGGATAGTACCTATGGGGTTGTCATGACAGTCGCCTTTGGGGGCTGTGCATGACAGAGCCTCAGGCTGTCATGACAGTCCCCTTTGGGGACTATGCATGATAGACCCTTATGAGGTCGTGACAGTCCCCACATGGGGTTGTGCGCAACCCTAAGGCTGCTATGTGGCTACCAAGGGGGGATAGGTTTATATCTGCCTCCCCACTTTATTTATTTTAATTTTTTTAAAAACCAATTTTAATTAAAACAACTTTATTTTTAAAAAAGGGTATTTATTTTAAAAAGATAATATATTTTAATGCAATTGGAAATTTTCACCAGCAATTAATTTACTATATAAAAAAAACAATAAGGTAGGGAAATATAAATATATTATTATATATTTTTTTAAAGAAAGCAAGAATTAATTCCCATATGAAATTTGAAACCCTATAAGAGAGTTTTAACTCGGCATTTTATTAAAACATATTCTAGGGTTTTGGTTGATTTTTTTTCTTCTTTTCAACTTTAATTACTAAATCAAATTTCTAATAATTGAATCCATTCTTTTCTAAACTTAGGGGTTTCCAGACAAACAATCCATTGCCACATAATTTTCAAATAATAATTAATTTCTACCAGGAATCATAAATTCAAAACCCTAATGAAAATTTAATCAAGAATAGGAAACAAGGGATTGTATGCAACTAAAATTTCCTTAAGGTCAATTTTAGAATCTCACAAGAAGAGAAAATACATTAAACAAGTTCCAAACATCCAGATTCTGATAGGCATGAAGAATACAGTTCTTTCAAAGTTACAGAACACAAACACAAGGATAATCAAATCCTACTTCAAACACCAAAGAATAAAGCTAACGATGACCAGAAATGAAGACAAAACCAAGCTATCAGAAAAATTGCTCTAAATTGAAAACCTTCACCCAAAATTCTCCAAAAACTATGTGTTGAGAATAATGGCCAAACCCTCACCATATAGGAAATTCAATTCCACATGCAAGGGTTGGAACTCAACTCCACAAAGAGCTTTGTTTTAATCTATTCTTAATTTTAGTTGAACTAAAGTCCATTTTCTAATTTGTTCTTGTTGAAAACACTTAACTCAAAATTGACTAATTCTTTTAATTTAATTTACTAATTTTGATTGTGCAACTTAATGCATTCTAATTAATTTAAATAATAACATTTAGTCTACTTTAATTTCCACATGCTAATTTAATTCCTAAATTAATAAATACCTTTTAATTGAAAAAGGTTAAATTTACAATTAAATAAATCTAAAGTGAATATATTTAATTAATTCTCATTAATTAAATAATTCCACTTTTATAATAAACCTTTTAAATAAAACACTAAATTTAATAATTACATTTAATTAATTAAATAATCTCACATATAAATAGCTAAAAATAGAAAAATCTAAGTTTTTTAAATTACATAATTTAATCTAAAAAGAATCATCTAATTATAGAAATCACATCAGTAACCAAAATCAAATGAACCTAAAGAGCTGTGAGGCCTCACCCAGAGCCCATCATAGTCTTTCAGTTTTTGCATTTGAGATAGACTTATTCGATACTACATTTTGATGCATTATGGTTTACAGACACTTTATATCATGGATTTTATCACCATAGAGGTTAGATGTACATTATGTTATGTTTATTTTGATGATTACTATGATATCATTATGGATTCTACTTGTGTGATTAATTCAGTTGTATGAATGTTATGATGTCATGATGGTATTTAATTTTGTAAATGAAATTATTTATGCAATGATTATTGTTACGAGCTTAGTTAAGTGATGAAATTGTATATTACATGATGAGTTGTATGTATGTCATAGATGAATTATTATGGCATGTGAATTATGACTTAATTAGGGATATTAGAAATGAATTCTTTTGATCATGAATGTTATGAATTTACATGTATATTTCTTTGGACTATTGATGTTGGATTTTAGTGTGCAGGGAATTAGACCATGGTAAATTCGGGGAACCAAAGCATAGACTTATGTTATTTAGTTAGCCAAGGTTGCATCTAATAAGAGACAAAACCTCGTTGTATCATATTTTATTTGTGAACGTTATGTGCATGTGTGTATTTAACTAATATGTTAAATTGTAAATGTAAATTGTTTTGTGTATACTCTAGTGGACATGCCACATGGCTTGTGATGTGTAATTCATGTTGTGTCACTTAACACTTGTATGTGTACTTGTGGCCATGACATGTCCACTTGATGATTGGATGCCCATCAACCTAGGATAGTACCATGAGGATTCTCATGTAAATTTCCTTGGTTAGGAAGCTTGAGGTAGTGTCAACTCAAGGATCTCGAATTTTAACTTAACATGAACTTTTGGAGGGTTAAAAAGGTGCCTAGGGGAGTGTTTAAGCCATTTTTAGTTAGCCCACTTGGTATACTTATGGGTAAGGGTCATTTTTCACCATTGGACAACCCTTAGTTGACTAAGAGACCCATCCAAAAGTTGGTTTTTCAAGATGGACGAAAATCAACTTTTGGGACAGGGTTTTGGTAAGAACACCACCCATTAGAAAGGTAGTCCTTATCCCACCTTTTTAGCTTACCTTTGTAAGAGACCATTTTTGGAAACCTTGTAAGGGACTTAGGGAAGACCACCCAATGGGAAGGAAACCTTATCCCTAGGAGTTTGTGGGGAGATGTGTG
The DNA here is from genome assembly GCA_027943335.1 of Chamaecyparis obtusa. Lineage (NCBI taxonomy): Eukaryota > Viridiplantae > Streptophyta > Pinopsida > Cupressales > Cupressaceae > Chamaecyparis > Chamaecyparis obtusa. Next base: position 73,461 of record BSBK01000248.1, read on the forward strand.
GAGGCCTTTTTAGAGGGGACTCTTCTTTTGGAAGAGTTTGAACACCCACTCTCTAACTTAGAGACTAGATGAGTTTGGAGAAGCTTGGATAGGAGAAAGATTGGACAAAAAGGGAACTCATCTTCAACACTCACCATATTTTCTTTGGATCTAGGTTGGTGGCTCCAACTTGATATATATGATGTTCTTCTTGTATCAGAAAATTTATTTTGTGAGTTAAGAAATATGGATCAATCTTCATGTTTTTGTTTATTGTTCTTTATGTTGAGTAGTTATGCATTGTAAATCTTGTTCTCTTTAAGTTTTGTGAAGATCATGGTTGTTGTTGTAATCTTTTCATTGTTTTGAGTTGTTATTTGGGAGTCTCAAGGCCACACTCACCCTTGGGAGGGAAGAGTAGCCTTGGGGGTGAAGGGTTTTTAGGATAGCTCATGGGTGTACAGTCTCTCCTCAAGGGGGAGAGGGAGAAATCATGGAGTATGGGCTCCTTGATGCCAATTCCATCGGGGTCATAAGGGTATTTTTCTTTGGCTGGAATGCCTTGGGGGTCATAAGGTATGTGGTTGAAGTTGTGTATGGAAGTGGATACTATGTGCTATTTCATGCCGTGTGAAGGCTTGTAATGAATTTTATGATTTAGGGCTATCTCCCCATTAGAGTATTTGGTCCACCTTCACCCCATAAATGGGTCTTGGGTGACCCTTGTGAAATCCTTGGAAGAGAGTTTATGTGTTGTTGTTTCCTTGTATTTTGTGGTTGTTGTTTTGGGTTGGTGTGTTTGTAACCCGTCTATGTGTTGGTTCCCCTAGCTCGGGGGTGGCCTCTTAGAGGCCTTGGTTGGGAGGTGAGCTTCCTCATGGTCCATCTATGTTTATGTTGCAGGATTTGGAGCTTTGATGCTTGATGAAGAAAGCTTGAGGATGTACTCAAATTTGATATGGTTCACCTTTTATTTTTTGAAGTATTTTTCCTATTGTAAAGGAATCTTAAGGATCCCTTGATCTCATTGTTATTATGCAAGCTTGTATATGGAAATACATTGGTATCTTATTTTGTATTAGTAAACTATTTTCTTTTGAATTGAAATCATGTAAAATAGAAGGGTTTTATTTAAGATGAAAGTTCTCTTTCATAGTATGTTAGAAATCTAAAAATTAATGTAAACAAAAGAAGTTGATAAAAATTATCTTTGCTTCTCAAATGTATGTTTGAATTCTTCTTTAGAAAAGTACATCTAAATTTCATTAAGAGTTTCTTTGTGAACAAAGTTTTAAGTTTTGTTCTTATATGTATAAATGTTAAGTGCAGAAAAAAAAAGCTAATATAAGTTTCAGATTTCATTATTTTTAATAAATGTTGCAAAATTAGTAGTAGTTATATTTAAAACTATTCTTCACTTTAGTGAATGACTAATTAAAAAAAAAGTACTATATTTCCTTGCTTAGTCTCCCTTTATAAAGATAGATTTTAGCTTAAAACTAAGCTGTGAAATTAAAAATATATAAATTTATCTATGTTGAAAATGTTGTCTAGATTTGTATATTTAAAACCAAAAATAATATATGTTATTTCCTTGCTTAGTCTCCCTTTATAAAGATAGATTTTAGCTTAAAACTAAGCTCTGAAATTAAAAATATATAAATTTATCTATGTTGAAAATGTTGTCTAGATTTGTATATTTAAAACCAAAAATAATATATGTTTGTTTCACTTTATTTCTGGTTAGTGTTATTTATTCCATAAACTATTGAAAAACCATTATTATGATTTCTTTTTGTTAAAAAAAAAGAATAAATACATACATATATTTTAAGCATGTGCATTTCACCTTATTTCATTTCATGAAAAATACAATTTTATATATATATATATATATATATATATATATATATATATATATATATATATATATATATATATATATATATATATATATCTGTGTGTGTGTGTATTTAAGTATTTAAAAAAAAATGCATGTTAAACTATTTATATAAATAAAAAATTTGCATTGTATAAGTCCCTTAAAAAAAGGGGAAGTAGAAATTCAATTTACTGTTTAAATACTAAAAGAAAAGAAAATTAAATAATTTTTTTTTTAAAAAAGGGGGTGTTTTTGGGGGGGGCTGTGAAAACCCCCATAGCCCACGGCCGAAGCCATGGCATTGTGGGAACCCCACAGCCCACGACCAAAGCCGTGGCACTGTGGGAACCCCACAACCCACGACCAAAGCCGTGGTAACTGTAGGAATGCCCACAGCCCATGACGAACATCGTGGCAATTGTGGGTAGAACCCACAGCCCACGGCCAAGTTGTGGTAACTGTGGGAAATGCCCATAGCCCACAGCCAAGCCGTGGTCACTGTGGGTATGCCCACAGCCATGAAATGTGGCTATTATGAGAAGCCACAATCGAGGTCGAGCTACTGCTCCCCAGCACACAGATTTTTTTTAAAGAGATTTTTTATTTTATTTTAAAAAATGCAGATCTAAATGGTATTAACAAAAATATTTGCAAGGGTTTTACCTTGCCTTGATGGAAAATTTGTGAGTTGAGGCAGACTTTCTTGCATATGTATTTATATGATAAATACTCATATGCATGTATACATTAAGTATATATATGGATATGAGTATTTGTCATACAATAAGTTTAATGCTTCCATTTTTTATCTTCTTCAACCTGCAAATAGAATAACACAAAAAGATTGGAGCTTTCCCATAAGGGTTTGGGGGGGAAATTTTTAGATGCAAAAATGAAGTTTTAGGGCTCTTTTTGGGACTTTTCTTTTGCCCTTCAACCCTAATTTCAGGATTAGGGTTTGAATAAGGAAAGTCAACCCTTGTTTCAAATGAACTTTTCCCCCTCATTTCATTGTTATAATTTATTTTCGATTTGGCCTATCACCCATTTTCTTAAAAGTATGAAATTTAGTTATATAAGTTTGGGTACTTTGTTTTTAAGATACCTTTTTATTATTTTAGTTGAAGGAGAGTTTTCATTTGGTAGTGACTTAACTCCTTTGTTTTTTAGTTTTGTTGAGACATTAAATTTTAATGGTGTGTTATTTAATGTTATTGAATTTTATTTTTTTTCAAAAAATGAGATCTAATTAATTAATGACCCTTGGAGTATTGTTAATAATCTTGTTGTGATTAATATAGTGACCATCTTATCAAAGAGAAATTTAAACCCGTAGATGTTCACTACTGAAATAATAGTTGAAATTTTTTAATGGACTATAAGGGGTATTTAAGTGCGATTAAGCCTAGACTTTTGTTAAGGAACAATATTGGGTAAAATTAACAGTATTAAATAAATATAGTTAATTAAATTATTTAATTTCCTATGAAGGAAACATGTCGTAGGGAATTATATTTAATTCAAATTAATTGTTAATTAATTATTATTTAATATTTTATGAAACACTTTCTTAATTATAGTTTAATTTATTATGCTAATCACTTGTTTTAATCTAATATAGATTGAAAGTTTGAAGGAAATTTTTTTAATCCATTAATTATATTATTGTTCTTGTGACTAGTGACTAAACATTTAAATGGATTAAGATTAAGATTAAGCTAGTTAACCCTAGAAGTTTGTTGGGAATTTTATCATGTAAGGGGTGAGCGAAATCGATAACCCTGGCCATGTTTCCCCACAATCGAAAGTAAACCATCCCTCTCTCTCAGATGTAACCATTCAACTTAAGTCAACTTTTAACCTTAAACTTAAACTTATAACCTTTAAAAAAAAAGTTGGTGTATCTTTGCTTGTAGAAATATGGGCATGACATTTTGGTATTAGAGCCAGGTTTGTGAAAACTTGGTACCATTAAACCCATTACGTTTCTTATCTAACTTTGACCTTTTTGAAATTGCTAAGATGCCTCCCCTTACGTGTCAAGCTTGAAGACATAACAGAGGATGAGGATCTAGGTGAGCCCCCTTGGTTCATGTGCAAGATGAACAAAGGGTTGAGTTATTAGTAGTAAATTAGTAACCTCCTCCTGAACCACCACCAAATCCTAATCAGGAGGTCTTGCTAGCCCTTCAAAACCTCATTGGAGTTATTTAGGATAGGTTTCCTCCAGTGATCCCTCAGTCAGAGCATCAATTGTCAGGAGGTCATATATTAGAGGCCAGAGAGAGGACTAGGAGCCCTCCATGTGATCGTGAAGAGGGACATAGAGCACATGAGGTGGAATCAGTTCTCATGCTAGAACCATCACCTGGATTAGTTTAGAGGGCACCCCGTGATGCCGGAGACTTGATTAGGGATCTCCTTTGACTTTAGCCATCATTGTATTATGGGTCTATAGATGGCACAGAGGCCAAAGCATAGATTTTGAGTTTAGATAGGTGCTTTAGGTTGCATCATTATGAGAGCAACTTTAAGGCTCATTTTGCAGTACACCTATTGAGAGGAGGTGCTTCCACATGGTGGAAGTAGGAAGAATTTAAGAACAACACTACCATGGACACTATTACTTGGGAGATCTTCTTAGAGAGGTTCAAAGACAAGTATTTATCAGAGCATTATAGGCAGCGGCACATAGATGAGTTCCATGAGCTCCAACAAAGGGGACTCACAGTACTTCAGTATGAGAGCCATTTCCTTGAGCTGTTACCATATGTTGACTATATGAAGGATGAAAAATTATGATTCAACCATTTTTTCAAGGGACTCAATGATTGGATATCAGGACAGGTTCGCATGACCACTCCAGGGAATCTTCGTGAGGCCATAAAGATGGATTTGGTTGCAGAGGAGATTCAGGGTAAGTCTTGAGATGCTCATGATAGGTCTCAAAACTATGACTCTGCATCTCAGTCTCAGGGTCACCAGAAGAGCCACTAGAAGGGTAACAACATGCATTCTTCAAGGTCTTTTAATAAGAACCCACAACAGCAAACCCAATAGAATGAGAAAAAGAAACCACCACAGGGTCAGCAGGGCTCTAAGCCCAAATAGTGGCAGACATAGGGTTTGAGGAAGGATTAGCATCAGTAGTATTCAGATGCACCCCCAGTATGGACTCAAAAGTCCTCTTAGGGGGGTTTTAGTGGGTCTAGTAGGACTGGTGGACAACAATACTCTAGGCCACAGGGAGTTCAGATTCATACACATGGCCCTTGATATGCATGTGGTTCCATGGGGCACTTAGCTCATGATTTCCCTCAGGGTCAAATGGTAGGTAGTTAGCATATGGAAGCATCGAAGCCTACCGTTGGAGACTTTGGAAAGTCTCACATGGTTTTTGCAGCGGTTGATAACCGCCAGGCTGAGCACCATGCCACAATGATAGAGGCTACATGTATGATCAACGGTATTAGTGTTACCATTTTGTTTGATTTTGGTGCTACTGATTCTTTCATATCTCCATTTTTTGTGGAGCGTTGTGGGCTTGTGGCAGCTAGATAGGAAGTTAGTTGGGAAGTGGAGTTAGCATCAGGGTCTAGAGTGTTAGTCAACTCCTTAGTGAAGGATAGCCAAGTGCAAATTGGTGATATGATCACTATTGTGGATCTTCATATCACACCTCTTGGTTCTTATGACATAGTACTTGGCATGGATTGGCTTTATGCCCATAGAGCTAAGTTAGATTGTTCACAAAAGAGGATTGAGTGCCTTGATGATCATGGTACACCTATTGTGATTTGCGGAATTCAGAGAGGCATTTCCCTTCGTATGATCTTAGCCATGCAGCTTAAGAGGAGCATGCGGAAGGGATGTCAGTTATTTGCTATTAATATTAGTGATAGAGAGGATGAGGAGGAAAGGGAACCATATCTTGATGATTATCCTATAATTCAGGAGTTTGCAGATGTGTTTCCTACTGAGCTTTCATGCATGCCTCCTCGTAGAGTAGTAGATTTCCATATTGATCTTGTGCCAGGAGTTGCTCCAATTTTGAGGGAACCTTATAGGATGACCACTAATGAGCTCAATGAGCTCAAGATCTAGTTAGAGGAAATTTTGGAGAAGGGTCACATTCACCCTAGTGTTTCACCTTGGGGCCCACCCATTATCTTTGTTAAGAAGAAAGATGGATCCTTGTGGTTATGTATGGATTACTGACAATTAAATAAGCTTACCATCAAGAATCAGTATCTGCTTCCTAGGATAGATGATTTATTTGATTAGCTTAAGGGTGCTAAGGTGTTTTCCAAGATTGATCTTAAGTCAGGTTGCCACTAGTTATGGATTGTTGATAGCGATATCCCTAAAACTACATTTTGTACCAGATATGGGCATTATGAGTTCACATTTGTACCTTTTGGTCTCACAAATGCACCAACAGTCTTCATGAGCCTTATGAATGGGGTATTCTATACCTTCCTTGATAATTTTGTAGTAGTATCCCTTGATGATATATTGGTATATTCTTAGGATGAAGAGGAGCACGAAGAGAACTTGAGATAGGTATTGCAATGTCTTAGAGACAATCAGTTGTATGTTAGTTTGTCCAAATGTGCTTTTTATAGGACAAAGATTCATTACCTTGGGCATGTTATTTTAGGAGATGGGATCTCAGTTGACCCATCTAAGATTAGAGCCATCATGGATTGGCCTGCACCTACTTCTGTGACCGAGGTCAGGAGTTTTATGGGATTGGCAGGTTATTACAAGCATTTTGTAGAGGATTTTTCTAGAGTGGCACATCCCATCACTTCTCTTTAGCGTAAGGGAAAGAATTTTGAGTGGACCGAGAAGTGCGAGAGGGCCTTTCACAAAATCAAGAAGGCACTTACTAGTGCTCCTATTCTAGTAGTGCCTGATCCTTCAACAGATTTTGTTGTATGCACAGATGCTTCCTTGGATGGTTTGGGAGTAGTTCTTATGCAGAATGGGCGAGCCATTGCATATGAGTCTAGGAAACTTAAGACTCATGAGCCTAATTAACCCACTCATGACCTTGAGTTAGCTATAGTGGTTCATGCATTAGTGAGATGGCAAAAATTCCTTTTGGGTCATTGGTTTGAGCTCCATTCAGATCATCAGAGCTTACATTATATTTTCACTCAGCCAAACCTAAATGCATGTTAGCGTACGTGGATGGAATTCCTATGTGAATATTATTTTGATGTCCACTAGATCAAGGAAAAAGATAATGTGGTTGCCGATGCTTTGAGTAGGAGGTGTCATGGGGTCTAATTTATGAGTGTAGGTATAGAGTTGAGGGACCAGATATTACACCATTTGCATGAGGATGTTTGGTATGTAGAGGTTAGTTAGATTATTCGGTCTCAGAGTACCCTTGAGGGTAAGTATTCAAGATATTCCCTAGATTCCAATGGGATTTTACACCATAGAGGATGCATCTATGTCCCTTCCTCCAAAGATTTGCGAGTGTTCATCATATTAGATGCTCATAGAGCACCTTATGCAGTGCATCTCGGAGTCAAGAAGATGCATGCTAATTTGAGGTAGTTATATCATTGGCCAGGGATGAGACAAAATATAGCTAAAATAGTGGCATGATGTCTTGAGTGTCAGAGGGTTAAGGCAGAGCATCATCATCCTGATGGTTTGCTTTAGCCTCATGAGATACCAGAGTGGAAGTGGGATGTTATTTCTATGGACTTCATCATTGGTCTCCCTATGTCATCTCGATGTCATGATGCCATCATGGTGACAATTGACAAACTGACGAAGGTAGTCCACTTCTCACCCATTCATACCACTTTTACAGCCCCAGTAGTAGCATAGGTTTTCTTGAGGGATATTTTCAGACTTCATGGCATACCTCATAAGATTATTTCTAATCAAGATTCTCTCTTCACATCATCCTTCTGGAGAGGATTACAGACAACTTTGGGCACTAAGCTCAATTTTAGCACCACTTATCACCCAGAGATAGATGGTCAGATAGAGTGGGTAAATCAAGTGTTGGAGGATATGCTTCGCATGTATGTCATGGATCATCAGACTAGGTGGGAGGAGTATGTTCATTTGGTTTATTTTTCCTACAATAATGGGCATCATACTTCCCTAGGCATGCATCCCTATCAGACATTGTATGACAGACCCTACAGGACACCTTTGAGTTGGGACCGCATTGAGGATAGAGTTGCTTTAGGTCCTGAGTTAGTGTGAGAGTTGGAGAAATAGATGTCTACAATTAGACAATATCTGAAGGAAGTGCAGGACATACAAAATAAGTATGCAGATACCAAGAGGGAGGATCGTAGTTATCAGGTTGGGGATAGAGACTTTCTGAGAGAGTGACCACATAAGAGTCCAATCCATTTTGGAAAGGGCTCTAAGCTTGCACCCAGATTTGTTGGTCATTTTGAGATTCTTGAGTGGATAGGTCCTATCACCTACCATCTAGCCTTGCCACCTAGCCTATCACACATCCATGATGCTTTTCATGTGTCAATGTTGAGGAAGTATATTTTTGATGAGTCTCATATCATATATTGGGATGGCTCAAAGGTGGAGTTGGATGACTAGTTAGCTTTGGAGCCCATCTACATTTTGGCGTGCCGGATGCTAGCTCTTAGAGGCCAAGAGTTGGACTAGGTTAGGGTCCAGTGGGATTGCTATGATGAGATTATGACATCATGGGAGGACACAGTGCAGATGATAGTACAATACCCCCATCTTTTTGATGAACTCCAAGAGGAAGTTCATGCCTAGGGGGTAGGATGTGAAGCCTCACACTGAGCCTGTCATAGTCTTTCAGTTTCTACATTTGAGATAAACTTATTTGATACTACATTTTGATGCATTATGATTTATAGACACTTTATATTATGGATTTTATCACCATAGAGGTTAGATGCATATTATGTTATGTTTATTTTGATGATTACTGTGATATCATTATGGATTCTACTTGTGTGATTAATTCAGTTGTATGAATGTTATGATGTCATGATGGTATTTAATTTTGCAAATGAAATTATTTATGAAATGATTATTGTTACGAGCTTAATTAAGTGATTAAATTATATATTACATGATGAGTTGTATGTATGTCATAGATGAATTATTATGCCATGTGAAATATGACTTAATTAGGGATATTGTAAATGAATTATTTTGATCATGAATGTTATGAATTTACATGTATATTTCCTTGGACTATTGATGTTGGATTTTAGTGTGTAGGGAATTAGACCATGGTAAATTCAGGGAACCAAAGCATAGATTTATGTTATTTAGTTAGCCAAGGTTGCGTCTAATAAGAGACAAAACCTCATTGTATCATATTTTATTTGTGAACGTTATGTGGATGTGTGTATTTAACTAATATGTTAAATTGTAAATGTAAATTGTTTTGTGTATACTCTAGTGGACATGCCACATGGCTTGTGATGTGTAATTCATGTTGTGTCACTTGACACTTGTATGTGTACTTGTGGCCATGACATGTCCACTTGAGGATTGGATTCCCATCAACCTAGGATAGTACCACGAGGATTCCCATGTGAAATTTCCTTGGTTAGGGAGCTTGAGGTAGTGTCAACTCAAGGATCTCGAATTTTAACTTAACATGAACTTTTGGAGGGTTAAAAAGGTGCTTAGGGGAGTGTTTAGGCCATTTTTAGTTAGTCCACTTGGTATACATATGGGTAAGGGTCATTTTTCACCATTGGGAAACCCTTAGTTGACCAAGAGACCCATCCAAAAGTTAGTTTTCCAAGATGGACGAAAATCAACTTTTGGGGACAGGGTTTTGGTAAGAACACCACCCATTAGAAAGGTATTTCTTATCCCACCTTTTTAGCTTACCTTTGTAAGAGACCATTTTTGGAAACCTTGTAAGGGACTTAGGGAAGACCACTCAATGGGAAGGAAACCTTATCCCTAGGAGTTTGTGGGGAGATGTGTGGAGGCCTTTTTAGAGGGGACTCTTCTTTTGGAAGAGTTTGAGCACCCACTCTCTAACTTAGAGACTAGATGAATTTGGAGAAGCTTGGATAGGAGAAAGCTTGGACAAAAAGGGGACTCATCTTCAACACTCACCATATTTGCTTTGGATATAGGTTGGTGGCTCCAACTTGATATGATGTTCTTGTTGTATGAGAAAATTTATTTTGTGAGTTAAGAAATATGGATCAATCTTCATGTTTTTGTTTGTTGTTCTTTATGTTGAGTAGTTGTGCATTGTAAATCTTGTTCTCTTTAAGTTTTGTGAAGATCATGGTTGTTTTTGTAATCTTTTCATTGTTTTGAGTTGTTATTTGGGAGTCTCAAGGCCACACTCACCCTTGGGAGGGAAGAGTAGCCTTGGGGGTGAAGGGTTTTTAGGACATCTCATGGGTGTAGAGTCTCCCCTCAAGGAGGAGAGGGAGAAATCATGGAGTATGGGCTCCTTGATGCCAATTCCATTGGGGTCATAAGGGTATTTTTCTTTGGCTGGAATGCCTTGGGGGTCATAAGGTATGTGGTTGAAGTTGTGTATGGAAGTGGATACTATGTGCTATTTCATGCCTTATAATGAATTTTATGGTTTTGGGCTATCTCCCCATTAGAGTATTTGGTCCACCTTCACCCCATAAATGGGTCTCGGGTGACCCTTATGAAATCCTTAGAAGGGAGTTTATGTGTTGTTGTTTCCTTGTATTTTGTGGTTGTTGTTTTGGGTTGGTGTGTTTGTAACCCGTCTATGTGTTGGTTCCCCTAGCTCAGGGGTGGCCTTTTAGAGGCCTTGGTTGGGAGGTGAGCTTCCCCATGGTCCATCTATGTTTATGTTGTAGGATTTGGAGCTTTGATGCTTGATGAAGAAAGCTTGAGGATGTAATCAAATTTGATATGGTTCACCTTTTGTTTTTGGAAGTATTTTTCCTATTGTAAAGGAATCTTAAGGATCCCTTGAGCTCATTGTTATTATGCAAGCTTGTATATGGAAATACATTGGCATCTTATTTTGTATTAGTAAACTATTTTCTTTTGAATTGAAATCATGTAAAATAGAAGGGTTTTTTTTTAAGCTGAAAGTTCTTTGTCATAGTATGTTAGAAATCTGAAAATTAATCTAAAAAAAAGAAGTCGATAAAATTTATCTTTGCTTCTCAAATGTATGCCTAAATTCTTCTTTAGAAAATTACATCTAAATTTCATTAAGAGTTTCTTTGTGAACAAAGTTTTAAGTTTTGTTCTTATATGTATAAATGTTAAGTGCAGAAAAAAAAAGCTTATATAAGTTTCAGATTTCATTATTTTTAATAAATGTTGCAAAATTAGTAGTAGTTATATTTTAAACTATTCTTCACTTTAGTGAATGACTGTTTAAAAAAAAATAGTATATTTCCTTGCTTAGTCTCCTCTTATAAAGATAGATTTTAGCTTAAAACTAAGCTGTGAAATTAAAAATATATAAATTTATCTATGCTGAAAATGTTGTCTAGATTTGTATATTTAAAACCAAAAAAAAAATGTTTGTTTCACTTTGTTTCTGGTTAGTGTTATTTATTCCATAAACTATTGAAAAAACATTAATCTGATTTCTTTTTGTTAAAAAAAAAGAATAAATACATACATATATTTTAAGCATGTGCATTTCACCTTATTTCATTTCATGAAAAAT